>APFE031592731.1:145274-158903 GCA_000404065.3 Pinus taeda | reverse complement strand
CCACCAAGATCATCCATGATGTCAACTCCTCCACATATTGTAACCATCACTGCAACATATGTAGAACCACCGTCTCCACCATGTCTCACCTCAGCAACCATCCGTCATCAAGATAACCATACCAAAGTATGCACCCATCGGTATGTTATATATCGGAAGTCATCTCAATGCATGACCATCAACCACCATCTCACAATTTCCACATGCTGCTCCATCGTGGAAGACTGGCCCCTCCATCTCAAGCTACATGCCCACTGCAACATATCGTGTCGACCTCATCATGTGTTGTCCCCATGTGAACCACTGCCATGATACTCCAACACAATGCTAACACATCTCTACACACTGTTAACCCCCATGTCTGAACTAGTTGGGTGATTAGTCCAATTGTCACACTCAAACCATGGGAATACACATCCTCATGCTACCATTAGTCGTTTCCCAAAACATCTTGCCACATCCTAAACTCGATCAAGAATCCATCTCCATAAGTGTAAGCCATGCCCAGGTCCATGAAGTAGCCCTCATCTCATCTGCAACATGTCATCCATGATGTTTGGTGCCAATGTGCTACATGAAATCAACCACATTTATCCCAACATCATCCATATGTGTGCCTCCTCCATATGAAGAGACCATCTCATTAACCTCCAACTCTCGTTGTGCCACATCTAGCCCCATGTAGCAACCTCCATCATATCTGCAATGTGTCATCCCTCAAGTCTACCATAGAAACAAGTATACACCTGTCTCATCTATCCATGTGCTGCCCATGATCATAGATCAATCAGCTCCATGTGTAAAAGTACTTGAGTCTCGGCTCAACCCATGCCCAAGTGTTGCCACCAAGGCATCATCATCATCGTAACTCGATCACTCCAAAGTGCCTCATATTTATTCTCCACATCATGTCACTCTTTCAAGCCATGTCCCATGCCTGTACTTGAAAGTATGCACCCCATCCTGCATGAAAGTCTCTGACCTCAGCTCCTCAATGCATTAGATCCTCCAAGTCCACCATATATGAAGTCCCCAAAAGTCACAACAATCTCACGTCATCATGAGCTACATAAGTCATCTCCAACCAACACTCTAGCAAGCATATAAGTCTCGGCCCAAAGCTCTCTGCAAGATGCCTCAGCTCTCCATGTAGTAACATGCCCCATAGTCTGCTCACAACTCCATCCAAGTCCATGGCCTTGTTGTACAATAGTACACAACCTCTCCATAGGCTCATAAGTATAAGTCTCCATGTCACACTAGCAAATCCATCTGCACAGCATCCCTGCTTTGGCACTCCTCATTGGATGTCCATAAGTGAGATCTCTACAAGTGCTCCCACATAATGTCCCTACATAAGACTACCATGCTCCATGTCTCCAACCTGATGTCCATGACTAAGTTTCCATGTAGTCCAACCAAGTAGACCCATCACAACAATCGGTCATCCCCATCCAAGTCTGCAATCTTCGGCCTAGTGAACTCGGTCACCCAACCATATCATCTTCACATGAGTATCTCCGTCATGGCTCCTCCACCAAAGTGTCCACCAAGACTTGCTCTTGGTCTCGGCCATGAGAAGCCCATCCAAGCAACTCAAGTGTGTGCCCTCCCCAATCTGTCCATGAATCATGCCGGGCACTTAGACATGTGGCTAAAGCATGACCCATTCCTCCACAACGATTATCAAGTTCCACCCTTGTCACGGGCCTTTGTACCTTCTCCTACAAGGTCACAAACAACCCCAACAAGTCTTGTAACAATCAACAATCCTTGCTTCTCCATACAAGGTCTCATCATAAACATCCATGGTAGGATGCTCCCTAGCATCGGCAAACTGGCTTTGCCCTTCCCTACATACAGTCCATCTACCAAATGCTCAAATGAAACACAAGTATCAATAGTACTTACATCATCATCATGAGGCTCCTCCATATGAGTATCCTCATTCATCCATGTCTGCAAAATGCACGATCCTAGTTCAACTTGATCAATCTCAAGTTCATCCTCGATCACGGTCATGTCTGCAACATCTCCAACTACCACAGCTTCCTCTTCCTTGTTTGCACAATCTGCAACTTCATCTTGCTCCATTGTCCATCCAAGTTGAAGAAGCTCATCTTCAACATTCTTTTTGAAGACTACCAGCTTCTCTCGAATCCGGGGATTCTCCTCTTTCATCCGCTTCAACCTGTATAAGGTAAGGAAGAGCTTCCCTTCGCATTCTTCCAAACCTGCCATGCCTTGTACTTCGTCTTCCCCGGTTTGTACTTCGTTTGGTCCACAAACGCCCAAACCGTGTATAGCTGCCCACACGCAGTCCCACTTGCCCACCTGACAAGTGCCCAAACCGTATGAACAACATGTAGTACCACCTGCCCAACTCTACGACACACGGTTCCAACCTTCACCATTCACCAGCTTCACCAAGTTCCCTGCAACCATGAATCGGCCCTTGTTCCACTTGTATGTGAAACTAGCTTCCTTCACCTGCAAGTACCTGCTTCCATTGTCACATCGTCACGAGCAACCTTGCTCTAACCCGAACCTATTCAAGAAGCTTTGATACCAACTGTCACGACGCCAACGACAGCGGTGGTCTTTCAACCGTGTCGGCGAGGTGCGGCACTGCCCACTGTTTTCTTGTCACCAATACTTACGATTGTAGACTATGCCTTAACCATCCATACTTAGTTTTATTTTTCGTTACCAAGTATTATTACGTTACCAAGTATTATTAGTGTGCCTTTATACCAATGAACACTCATACACATTCATTATCAACAACATTATATAAGGCAAATGCAACAGTATAAAGGGAGGGGCAACTCCCTGCAATATGAGTCTGCCCAACAATATATTATACAATCTTTCGTTTTTACAATGCACAAGTTAAATCTTGGGAAACCCAAAATTTACACTTAGCCAAATTTTCACAACATCGGCAAAATCAGTTGCCCAGCTCGTCGGCACCTTCGCATGGTCGCCGCACGACTAACCAAACCTTCGTTCACCCCGTCGCACCGTCGTGTCATTTGCCCAACTAGGGCGCACCTCCAAGTCGCTGCAGACGGGCGCCTCCAACCAAGGCACACCTGCGTCCGAAATCTCAACACTCCAACAAGTCTTCGTGCACACTTGCACGATGGGCAGGCATTCACCCGAGTCGCCAAGACACCCACTCTAACTCGTCGCACAAATCGGGCACCACACGTTCACCGTGCACGCCTCGCCCGACCATCGGGCGCACCTTCACCCGCACCTTCACCTCACGCCAAGTACGACCTTCAATCCGTGCAACCAATCCGAGAAGAGCGCATGAGTTATGCGCCTTTACCACCCCTTGTCGCTACGCACTTAATTGTGCACTCAACTCATGCGAAAATGTATGAGAGTTGGATGATGTCCCAAATGAGCTCAACGCATCTGCAATTTATACACAAGGTAGGGCATAGTCTAGCTGCTCAACCGACTCGCCCAAAGCCCCTTGCTCCATCGCAAATGCTTCATTTTACATGTCGGCTCCTCCATAAGTGTAGGTCGGCCTCCATACGACTTCTACCATGCTACCATGCATATAAACACTCGCCCTTTCCTCCATACATGCGACTATACCATCGCACTTCCAAGAGAGCTCGCATATCATCGAACCGCAGCTTCACACTTCGCCAAACGCTCGCTTGTTTAGCTTTACCCGCGCACACGCCCAGGTCGCCCGGCGCCCGAACGCATTGCACAACCGGAGTCTTTACAAGGCAGGAGGGGAAACGGAGGCATCATTCGATCAACGCAAACTCAGTGAGGACAAGTCGAAGTGCGAGGAGTAGGTGTAAGGCATGGCGCAGAACCGCAGGCACAGTTCATGTGCCCGCTAGTCGAGCAAACAGAAGACTTGGCATGAGTTTGGTAGCGGAGAACGAGTCGGGCGACAGGCTACACGAAGGCATGCCTGCCCGATGAGTTGGAGAACACGGGCAACCCACGGTAGCGCCCCCGCCGAACGACACGACTGTAGGGCAGACGGGCGACCTGGGTGAGGGCGCGTCTTGCACGTCGGGTAGGTGTTCGGGCAAGGAAATCGGTTAAGTGTGGATTTGTGAGGCATGACCAACGTGCAAGGCGTGCACGAGTTGGGTGTTCGTTTGGCAAAATGACACGGTTGTAAACGCCAGTGGAACTTTTGCTTCCGGTCATTTATATTCTTATAAATTCATAATGAAAGATTATTATTACTTTGTTAAATGTTTATGTTGAATATTATAATGTTAATAGATTCCGCACATTAATGTTGATTATTAAAGATGATAAATGTTAAGAGTAGTTTGCAAAATAACTTAACAAATGAACATGTTAATTATTTAAACGGTGCTGGATGGTTGCCAATTAACCAAAAAAAAAAAATTGGGGCATGACAGTATCGTTTGAGAACCTGTTAACAGTCGCATTTGAGAACATCTGTTAATTATTTATTGTGGTTAAATTAAAACTATAAAAGCTATTACAAAATAAACGTTCCACGCAGTGATGAATGCTAGTGTAGTCTAAGCACACCCGGATACAAGTCAAATAGTCGCTCATGGTTACTGCGAGTGCAGATTTTTACATGAACAAAAATACGTTTGAGTGTACATAACAGTGGTACTTTCACACAGTTCTATTTAAAATTCCCAACCTATAACCGTAAGGAGTAGATATGTTGTCATGAAGGCTCTAAGTTCAGATCAAAACTTTCAGTAGGGCACTTACCAAAGGCATCCGATGAAGAGCCCGTTTTCAGACGGTGCTTTATATCTTTTTCAGAGATATTCGGATCTTTCTCCGCAGAGAGACTACCTATATCCGTTTGTGCAGCTATGGAATCCTCAGCTGTAGATAGAGAAAAGTCTTCCCATTCGAACGAGGGTGTATAGGGCGATTTGCTTTTGATAACTTTTGCTATCCTAGTTTCCATATCCTTGCTTTTCATATACTGAATTCTATCCAACAAAGCAACGAATTCCTCGAAATCGTCTCCAGTACTTTCTATTGCCGTGCGCTGGCGTTTTCCTTCTACTGGATCTGTTTCATTTTGAGAGGATTCCCGTGGAGCGGAACCTCCTGACTCTAACTCGAACCAGCGTTTCGTTCCCTTGTAGGAATCCATTGAAATACTTGTTCAAAGATTAATCAATAACGCACGAAGTTGTCATTGATATCTAGAGTTGTCACGAGGGAAATCAGACGGTGAATATCATTACCCTTGCAACAAAGGCCGTATGCAATAAACCTAGGTAGAACCGGAACGCAACTACTCTATTCTCAGAAATTTCATAGTGAACAATCGATATCTCTATTTCGATTATATTAAGGATAGCTCATGTAAATCACAAGAAAAAAAGTTCACAGAAATACTTTCTGAAAAATCGAGGCAAAACCCAACTAGAAACGTGTCTGGGCCCATGACGCAATTATGTAACCTAATTATATGACCAAATTATTTTACGCACATCGATATCTCTTCGCACACTGATTTGCGAGTGGTTTTTATCCTGCGATCATTTCCTACAATTCCCAATAAAGGTCCAGAAAATCAGCGTCTATACGGAGCGGCAAATTCTAGTTGGGGGTAAAAAAGCTGGAATATGGTAATTTTTTATTTTTATTTTTTTTTATAACCGTAAACCAGATTTTCTAAAATTTCTACCACATTTCAACCAAAATTATACCAGAATTTCTATATTTTTCAAAGTAAATATGTAACGTCAATAAACTAATCTCGATATCTCTATTGTGCTCATCCAAATTGCCAGAGGCAAGTTTGCCTCATCGAGATGGCGGTCGGCGTAGTTTCTCGACCTTCCCGTGGGAGAGTATCCAAATTGCCAGTTTGCCTCATCGAGATGGCGGTCGCCGTAGTTTTTCGAGCTTCCCGTGGGGGCGAATCTATGACAAAACCTGGAACAATCATTACTGTCATGATCATGAAAGGAAGTGGGATTAGACAGAATTTATTCCACGCATATGACTGAAAATATGAAAGGAAATTTATACCATGCATATCACTGAAATTAGCGAAGAATCTTAACTTTATGTGCTGCCGACAATCTTTTATACGATTATGAACTCATCAAAATTGTCATTCAAGGAGATGTTGTTAGGGTTTTACGCACATTAAAATAAAGAAAAAGAAACATCATTGCTGACCCCTCAAACTATAATGGGTGAAAACCACGTTCCTTTTCCACATATTAGAATGTGCTCACAATTTTAATTACCACTACATGTTTATATCAGATTTTTTAAAATAATAACTTTTCTACGTAAAAGATGGCTGTAATCATATTTCACAAATTAAACAAAATTACACCGTAAATATTATTCGATTGAAAATTAAATTTTAAAAAATCTAAAATTTTTAAAACTTTATTTAATAAACTTTATTTGAATATATAATTTTGTAATTAAAGAGTAAAATATATTTTAAAAAACTAATTGGGTAAAAATACCTGCATTTTAATATATGGTTAAAACTAAATTAGCTAAATCATGTTTTACTTATTATAATAATTTTTTATTATTTAATTGATTTATATTTTTATCTTCAATGAGATGCCCAACTTATTCGGGAATATGTTCCTTTTTATTAAAGAAATATTTGGGAGAGAAAGAAGCAAGGGTTTTTCTTAAATAAAATAAAAAAAACATCTCTTTCCAATTAAATCTAAAAATAATTTAAAAAATCTTATTTTACTTCTAATTTTTTAATCTTTTTGAATTGGTAGTGAATGGACTTTGTAGTAAAATCCTAGCTTTCTAGATTTCAGTTCAATACTTGTGTGATCTTGAAAATAAATAAACTTTCTGAAGTTTTGATATCTTTTAAATATATACTTGCATATATATATATATATATATATTTGTGAGTTCATGTAGATAACATTTTCTGAACATTATTTCAATTAACAATGCTAACAAAGCTTATGCCACTTTAATCTACTCTCCAAATGCATCAGTCAATATAGAAATATTTGTATAGCCCTACATTATCTAACCATATATACAATTACTTATACTATCTTAAATCTATCTCAAAATGCATAAGTCCATATAAAAAATATTTGTTAAATTGATAAATGTAGTCATCCATTATCTAACCACACATATAATTCAAATTAAATAAATTCCTAAAAAAATAAAATTTATAATTCAAAAAACTATTAAAAATAACCAATATTTTCAAACACAAAACTAAGACTAAATTCACCAAATCTAAAATTTAATAAAAAAAATCCAAAATTAATGTATTCAAATTCTTTTTGAACAGCACTCACATAAAAGAAAATATAAGCTAAATCTTTTCTAAACTATTAGGATATGTTTTTTTTTTTATTTTATAAAAAAAATATAAAAATTTTATTTTAAAAAGAAAATGGATCATTATTTTTGAGCCTAAGTTTGTTAATAACTTGGGCTCATCGTGTCAATCTCACGAAAGGAATCTTTATTCCAATCAAAAATAACATTTTCCTAAACTAAGTTTGTTAATAACATGTGCTCACTCATGTCAATCTCACCAAAGGAATCTGGATTCCCAACCAAAAAAATGCTTTCCTTAACGACTACATATGTTTTTAATTTTTTTATATTAAAAAAATAATAAAAATATTATTTAAAAAAGAAAATGGATCATTATTTTTTTAGCCCTATGTTTGTTAATAACATGTGCTCATCATGTCAAACTCACGAAAGGATTTTTTATTCCCAACCCAAAAAACATTTTTTATATTGAGAACACATATTTGTAATGCAATATATATGAAAAACAAGAGACTTGTTTCGTAACGTGATGCAAAACAAGCCTACCGAATATAATTAAGAAGCTTTTATAATGCTTATGAAGGCAAAAGCGTTGATTATAGATATACGTCATTCATAATATTAATTAAAGACTTTAATAAATATGCATTGTTATGTAATACAATTTTATATTTGAGAGTAGGAAAATTAAAAAAATTAAGAAATTTATAATTTTATAATTATGTTGTTTTGAATGGGGTGACTAACAAGGTTGATGGATGTAGCAATTTACAGGGTAAGTTCCTTAGACAGAACACCAAAGGACACTGCTCACAAATAGATTATAGATCAATACATCAGTTTTTTTGATGTGGTTAAAACCCTCAAAGAGGGAAATAGTCCACGGCCCGAGCCAACACGGCCACTTCAGGGAATTTATTAATAAAAGAATGAAATTTTATATAAGCTTCTCTTATGAATGGTTAACCTACAAATGACCTTCTATGCTCTTTCAATAGAGATCATGGACCAATCGAGTGTTAAGCCACGGATCAAGTGTTGGTAATACCGAGGAGAGAATGAACCGTCGGATCACTACATATCGTGACCGTCGGATTGTAAGTTACAAAAGTACATAGTAAAGAAACACACTTTACCTAACTCTATACTAGACCAAGTTATACTTAACTATTTCCTATGTGTCAGAGTATCCTATCATCCCCCCTTAAGAACAACTTGGGATAGGATTGAAGGATTTACAAATATGACACAATAGGAGAAGGAAGGAGGCACTAGAGCCTATCCCCCATTAGTGACAACTTCCTGAACTTCAACCATAAATCGAAGTTTAGTAAACTTCGCTTCTCTGAGAGCCTTTGTAAAGATGTCTGCAACTTGATCATCTGTTGAACAATATTGCACTTCAAGAACATGGTCATGAATGAGCTTTCTAATGAAGTGCATGTGTAGTTCAATGTGTTTGCTACGCTGATGTTGGACTGGATCTTTCCATAGTTGAATGGCACTTTGATTATCACACCAAAGTGTAGTCGGATGTTGCTACTGAAAGCCAAACTCTGGTAGGATCTGACAAAGCCACAAGGCTTCCTTACTAGCTTCTACGGCACCATGATACTCGGCTTCTACTGAAGAAAGAGAAATGACACCTTGTTTCTTGCAAGCCCATGTAATAGGTCCTGAACCAAGAGTGAACACATAACCGGCAGTAGACTTTTGATCATGAGGGTCACCAGCCCAATCGGAATCAGTGAAACCAACCAATAGAGGAGATGCTTCGACACTGTAATGAATTCCAAACTGAAGTGTACCTCGAACATAACGAAGTATTCTTTTAGCTGCTTTCCAATGACTTTCATGTGGGTTTTGCATAAACCGAGCAACAAGGCCAACAACAAAGGAAAGGTCACGACGTTTATGGGTTAGATACAAAAGTTTTCCTACAAGTTGATGGTATAAGGTAGCATCAACTTCAGGGGAAGTACAAGTGACTGAAAGTTTGACTCCAGATTGAAAGGGAGAAGGACCGAGCTTACAGTCTTCCATGTAAAAATGGCGTAGAAGATCACAGGCATACTTGGATTGGGAAAGGGAAATACCTTCCTTGGATTGCAAGACTTGAAGACGAGAAAATAATGCAAGTGTCCTAAGTCTATCATTTCGAACTTCTTTTTAAGGCTGGACTTCACATGGTTGATAAGGTTAGGATCACTACTAGTGAGGATAAGATCATCAACATAAAGAACAAGAATGATAAGAGACTTGCCCACTTTCTTGGTGTAGACAGTATTGTCAGAATGACACCTAGAAAAGCCATATTCTAAAAGAAAGCTATCCATTTTGGCATACAAAGCCCGAGGAGCTTGCTTGAGACCATCAAGGGATTTCTTAAGCTGACATACAAGACTGGTGTCTGTTTGTATAAAGCCAATAGGTTGTTCCATATATATTTCTTCATGCAAGTCCCCATACAAGAAGGCGGATTTAACATCCATCTGATGGACTTCCCATTTGAAAGAGGCAGCAAGGGAAAGAACAAGGTGGACAGAGTTCATTTTGGCAAGAGGGGAGAAGTTTTCAGTATAGTCAATGCCTTCAACTTGTGAAAAACCCTTAGCAACAAGACGGGCTTTATGTTTATCAACTTTCCCATCTGGTCCATACTTGGTTCTGTAAACCCATTTGCATCTAACAAGATCCCATGTATCGTTTGCCAATAATGAACGATATTCTTCATTCATAGCTGCGTCCCAATCTGGATGGCCTAAAGCTTCTGCAAAGGTGTCAGGATCATAACTCGCTGAGGCTTGAGCCAGTAAAGAAGAGGCTCTATCGAATTGAGAACATGCACGTCGCTGATCTGTAGGATCACTGGCAAGATCACCTACTGCATCCCAAGTAGCACGGACCCATTTTGGAAGTGGAGGAGCTGAAGGAGGATCCTGAGAAGGTGGGGGAGGATTGTCATCCTCACTTTCATCATCTGAAGAAAAAATATGTTCAAAAGTAGAAGAGATAGAAGAGGTGGCACATCCGCCGGACTAGGCTCGCAGGCCGATTTATTTTCATCAAATTTTACATCTCTTCTAATGATAACATGTTTGGACTTAAATGGAATAAGTCTATAACCTTTTACATCTTCAGAATATCCAACAAAAGTACATTTCTCACTCTTAGGTTCTAAAGCTTTATGCTTTTCATCTGGAATATGGGCCCATGTTCACTTCCAAAAATACGAAAGTGACTTACATCTGGTTTAATGGAACTCCAAGCTTCTTTTGGAGTGATATTCTTTAGAACCTTAGTAGGAGTGCGATTTATAATTTGCACAATTAATTGCTCTCGGCCCAAAAGCTAAGAACTGTAGAGTCCTTTAAGATTGCAGCATACAGTTAGCCATTTCCTTTAAGGTGCGTTTTTCCATTTCAGCTACACCATTTTGCTGTGGAGTGTATGGACAATGTGTTGCCATTTGAATTCCATTTCGTGCAAAAGTTGTGAATGTGTTTTTAACATATTCTCCACCATTATCAGTTCTTAGCTTTAAGGAATTTGATGTCCCAGATTGTTTTCAACAAAGGCTTTGAAAGGCCAAATGTGTTTAAATACTTCCTTCTTGAGTTTTAAGAAGTATACCCAAGTGCGTTCTGGAGAAATCATCAATGAAAGTTAAAAATACTTGCAACCAGAGAATGAAGCAAAGGAAGTGGACGCACACAAATCAACTGTGAACAAGCTGTTAAAAGGGGGCTGAGGCGTGCCAAGAGGCACGTTTGTCAAAACTGTCCCGATGATGTTTTCCGAGTACACATCCGAAACAAACACCATCTCTGCAAGATACCATAGGAAGACCTGTCACCATATTTTCTTAACATAGATGCTGAAGGGAGCGATAGTTTAAGTGACCAAATCGCTCATGCCAAAGTTTGCTCACTTCATCATTATGAGCAACAAATACTGAGGGAAGATTTGATGACCCAAAGGTGTGAAACTTGTACAACCTTGTGGAATCATCAGCAATACCAGTAGCTAAAATCTGTCTAGGATCTCTTAGGTTCTTAATTACAACATCGTGAGGTGAAATTTCAACGATTTTACCTTCACCTGAATGAGTTATCTGATATACAGATAGAAGGTTGCAGGATAAGGTTGGAACACATAATACATCATTAAATTGACCATTGTCTATATGGACAGTTCCAGTCCCTACAACACTAAGAGATCTATCATCACCAACATATATATTTTTGGTGTTACAATCATTTAAAGAAGAAAACATGGCTTTGTTTTTGGCCATGTGATAAGAAGCTCCAGAATCAATGAGCCACTCATGAGAATGAGAGGAAGAAGATACATTTAGTGCATAGCCAGACCAAGATGTTTGACAACCACATGCAAAAGGTGCCATTCCTGAAGCTGAAGTTGAAGTTGAAGAGTGCTCCAAATGGATGTTATGCTTCTTCATTGCTGCTTCCAAGGCTTCCATATTCTTAAAGCATTTGGATTCTAACTGGCCATCTTGATTACAAAAGTGGCAATGTCTATCAGTATTCTACCCTTTGTTTTTATTTTCCTTATCATTCTGGTGAAATGATTTTTCATTTTGAGGCTGAAATTGCTTAGGAACCTTGTTTGGTTTAGGACAATTCCTTTTAGGATACGACTTCTTAGGATTCTTTGAATTTGGTTGCTGTTGGGTGGCTAACGCTTTCTTAGAAGAGTTTCCAAGATTAAGAAGACCAAGGTGTAAGAGTTTTTCTTGTTCTCATTTTAAAGAATCACAAAAAGAATCAAAGGAAGGGGACTTGTAGGTTTGTCCTTCAAAAATGAAGGCTTCTCTTGTAGAATGGAAGGTGGAAACAAACACAGAGTAGGTTGGTCCCAACTTAGTAAGAATGTAATAGATAAGGTTACTATCTTCTTTCTTAACCTTAACACCTTCCAAGAGAAGTCTAAGGGTCTTGAACTTGGACAAAAAATCTTCAATGCAAGAAAAATTATTGGGATCCAATGTAAGTAACTCATTTTCAAGTTGATGAGCTCTAAGTTCATTTTTGATTCCAAAAACTTTAGTAATCTGCTTCATTGCTTCTTCAAGAGTATCAAGTTCTGCAATATGGAATCTAAGATCTGGAGAAATAGACATCCCTATCAACCCACGTGCTTGATCTTGCCTATTTTCCCATTTAGCTGCCTTGTCTTCATCTTTCGGTTTGGTTTCTTGACCTGAGACTATTCTGTAAAGACCTTTACTTCTAAGTAAATCCACAATGTAGGACCACCATTGGAAGTAGTTGGTGCTGTCAAGAATAACTTGGCATGGAATTTCCATTTTAATAGAAACTGAAGCTATATATGCTAAAACTAAGTTTTCCAATGGAAAGATCTTGAAAAATTGGGCTGGTTAAAAAAAACGGCTCTGAAAACGGCTTCCGGATGAAGAAGTTATGGCCTTTTGAAGAAAAGTTGATGAAGGCACCGACGAAGTGCGAGAATGTGCGGAAATAAAAAAAACGCCCCCTTTCCAACAAAAAGGAGACTTGAACTCAAGACCTCTACTCTCATAAATTAGCTTTGAACCAAGTGAGGTAAACTAAAAGTTTGAGAGAGAGAGAGAGAGAGAGAGAGGGGTGGGGGTGGAGGGGTAGGGCGGCTTTGTTTTTTGGTCACTGAAGCTTTGGGTTGCATGCTTGCTTGAGAGCTCTTTTTCCCTAAAAAAAAAAAAAAAAAAAGCCCAACACGGACATACAAAAAAAACGAACCCTTACGGCTTGAGGTTAGCTTTACCTGGAAACTAAATATTTTCCTTAATGTTTCTGATTTTCTGAGATCACACTAAGGCGTAGCGGAAAAGAGAATACGCATGAGAAAAATCCTTCCTCTCTATTTCTGATTTACCCAGATCACACAAAGTCGCAGGGCAAAGAGCATACGCAGAAATGAAAGGTATAGATCCAGTAATAAAAAAGAAGCTAAATACACCGAAATAATAAACAGAGAGAAAATAACTAGAAACTGCAAATAAACACTGTATACCTCCAGATCTTAAAAATGAGCTAGCTAGGGCTACCAGAAACCTTTTCGCATGAAACAAAAGGGGTTCCTCACTGGAGCAGATGCTCCTAACACAACAGAGCAGTCCTCTTGGCCCGAAAGCAGTCAGAAATAGCAAATCTAGGAAACAGAAGTCGGATGCAGTTCTACCAGCTTCAGATTTGGATCACCAATGGACGCAGCCCTCAAATAGCTCTGATACCATGTAGGAATTTACAGGGTAAGTTCCTCAGGCAGAACACCAAAGGACACCGCTCACAAACAGATCACAGATCAATACAC
>APFE031592731.1:103838-143410 GCA_000404065.3 Pinus taeda | reverse complement strand
GTTAACCTACAAATGACCCTCCATGCTCTTTAAATAGAGATCATGGACCAATCGGGTGTTAAGCCACAGATCAAGTGTCAATAATACCGAGGAGTGAATGAACCGTCGGATCACTACATATCGTGATCGTCAGATTGTAAGTTACAAAAGTACATAGTAAAGAAACACAGTTTACCTAACTCTATACTAGACCAAGTTATACTTAACTATTTCCTATGTGTCCGAATATCCTAACAACGGATGGGGGCACAACATCATTATTTCACTTGGAAAATGAGCTTAGATATGGGGCATTTTGTCAATGGTGAAGTTAAATGAAGTGATTGACGGGTTGCACATACAATTAATTATGATGGGAATGTATTGTCAGCAGATTATGGCTGGAGAGAGTGTTTGATTTACTCATGCGATGGCAGAATGCTTTATCATCTTGCTTGGGATGATAACTTTGGGGATAGAATGTTGGCTTTTTTAATGTAGACAAAGGGAAGAATATGGGGAAGGAAGCACAAATCATGTTGGTAACCAAGGTGAACGAGTCAGATTCATATAGTAGTCATGAAGGGTCCTACAATGCAAAGCTGTAAACTCAAGGTCTTTTTGCACTGCAGAAATTCTCTTCTACTTCCCTTTTCCACCAAACTTCTTTGGTTTCAATTCTGGATGCAATTTCCAACAGTGTTCCTCATCCTGCCCTTTTTTCTTGCAATAAGCATAAGATGACTTTTCCTCCTTTTACTTTGTTGTCATTGTCTCTTGGCATGGTTGTCTCATTTATACTTTCCCCTACTCTTAAGGTTCATGGATTTCACACTAGTCTTATCAAGAGTAGTGGGTTAAAATAACAAAAAATGATGTCAAAGATAATTATGTAAAGAACCAATATATGTCATCAAAGCACCAAGTGAGTCTACAAGAATTCCCAATGGAAATGATTTCCTCCTATATTCCTCTGTGACACTTAAATATTTTGATATTTTCCTTGTCTTAAATGTTTTCATTTTATCATGGGTTTCAATCGATACTCCAATGGATAAAATTTCCCTTTTGTCAGGCGAGGAGGTAACTCCTCAAAGCAAATTATGATTTTGCATTAAGATTGATCATAGATATATACATGGAGGGAGAGACTCTTGGGTTTCATCTCCCAGTGTCTCTTCAACTTCTAATTCTCATTATTGTCTTATTTACAATATTTACATCAATTCACCTAATCGCAAATATTAGGTGTCAAAACTCCCCCCCTTAATCTGAAGCGATGTTAGTGAGTGTAAGCATCATTATGAATCTTTCAAACTTTTCTCTTCCAAGCGCTTTGAGGAAGATGTTTGTAATCTGCTCATTTGTGGAACAATGGCATAGATGGATCTTCTTGGCCTCAACATGATGTCAAATCAGATGATATTTTGTATTGATGTGCTCCTCTCGACCATGAAACTTTTGGTTCATGGTCAAATTTATTGGAGAAGTGTTTTCTATCATGACAGGAGGTGAATGCACTTGTTCCTCCTACAAATATTCCAAAATTTTCCCGAGCCACACAATTGACTTTGTTGCTTCAGCTATTTCCGCATATTCTACCTCAATTTTGGAATCCGCTAGGGCTAATTGTTTGTGTGAACTCCAGGAGACAACTCCTGATCCAAGACTCTTAACAGAAGCTAAAGTAGAAACCCCCATTTATTTATCTCCATCGAAGTCTCAATCAGAGTATCCCATCAAGTTGAAGTCACCCACCTATGTATACTCATGTCCAAAGTCTTGAGTTCCCTTCACTTACTTCATAACTCTTTTCACAACAAAACAATGTCTCTCACAAGGCTTTTGCATAAACCTGGAGAGGATTCTGACAAGAAATGAAATTTTTGGTCTAGTAGTAGTCAAGTAGTTCACACTTCCTACAAGTTGTCTATACTTTGTAGCATCCTCAAATTATTTTCCTTTAGTGGATGTAAGCTTTAAGTTCTGTTCCATTGGAGTAGTCAAAGGATTGCACTCATCCATGCCAAACTTGTTCAACATACATCCAATGTACTTCTTCTGAGAGAGGAATATAAACTATGGATGTTGAGTTACTTGAATACTAGGATAGTAGTGAACATAGCCTAAGTTTGTCATTTAAAAACCTTTCCTCAATTCCTTCTTTATGGATGCAATGTAGCTCTCATTTTTCCTTGTCTCAAAATATCATCTACATACACCACATGATATACAACTTTTTTTCCAACTTTCTTGACAAACAAATGTTCATCATCAAGATCATAATGTTTGAAGTTGAGTTTCATAAGATGCTCAATTAACTTCTCGCACAAGACTTGTGCATCTTGCTTGAGGCCGTACAAGGATTTTACAATATTTCATACTTTATGTTCTTGACCCATCACAACAAATCCTTTTGGTTGGGACATAAAACCATCCTCTTTTAGATATCCATTCAGGAAAGAATTTTTTACATCCATTTGATGGACATCCAAACTACTTTGAGCTACCAAGGCAAAGAGTGTTTGGATGGTAGCCCATTTTTCCACGGGGGAAAAATTATCCTCATAGTAAACCCCTTCCTTTTGTGAATTTTTTTTTTCCACAAGCATGTCTTTGTGCTTGTCAAGTGAGCCATCAACTTTATACCTGTTCTTGTACACCCACTTGTAGCCTATTGGTTTGGTTCCAAATGGAGGATGAACAAGCTTCCAGATGTTATTCTTTATCAAGGCATCATATTATTTCTACATCGCTTCTTTCTATCCATCATGAGAAGCAACTTCTTTGAAGGAAGTTGGTTCAAAATATGTAAAGAATTTTAGTTCATAATCATAAGGAACATCCATATCAACGGGTGAATCAAAATCATCTACATCACCTCCATTCTGTCTAGTTGAGCTCCTTGTTATTATCTTTTCAATATCATCAGGATGAACACTTTCAAGTGTCTTTGTCAACCATTTTGGAGGACCTTTCTTATATCACCTAGGTTGCTCAGCTAACTGATATGACCAAGGCTACTCAATTGACTGAGATGGGGCTGAATCAAAATTTATTCTCTTAATTCAGTCAATCACATCACTCAAAATATCATCAGTGACTGGAGCTTCGTGTGGGGGAGAGCGTGTTTCAAAAGGAAGATTCCATAGATTGATCCATTATAGGAATCCCCCTTCAAGATGTGGAATTAGATTATCAAACTCTTGAAATTATTTTGCATGTTTGAATCTATCCAAGCAATCAAGTTGTCACTCAACAACATTATCAGTCTTGGAGGATTTAAGAAACATCACATATCTAGATATTATTAACTTCTTATTAACTTCATCATAGAGATGATATGATTTAGAGGTATTTGAGTACCCCAAGAAGATACACTTGCGACTCCTTGCATCGACTTTTTTCCTTTGTTCCTTAGGTATCAAGGCATAATTGGTGGAACCAAAGACCGTGAGATGCCTCATCGAAGGAATGTAGTCATACCACATTTCATTTTTTATAACATTAGATGGAAACCTATTCTTTATCTACACAACACATAGAAGTGCATCAACCGAGAACATCAACTTAACATTCTTGAAAAACATCATGGAACGTACAATATTTAATATTGTCTTATCCATTCTTTTGGCTACTCCATTCTATTGGGGATTATAAGGCACAATTAATTGATTTTCAATCCTATGTTGGTGAAGATAGTTATAAAATTCATTTGAAGTGTATTATATTCCATTTTCAGTGTGAATAGAGCCAACGTGAGATTATGCATAATTTTCAATCCATGCATCAAAATTCTTGAAGGTTTCAAAAGCATCAGACTTGCTCTTCAATAAACCCAGCACATTATGTTGTAGTCATCAATAAATGTAGACACATATTTATTACCATTTGCAAAATAAATAGGGATTGGGCCACATAAATCTTAATGAATGAGTTCAGGTTTTCTATGTGCTCTGGAATGAGAATCATGAAAAGATTGTCTGTTGTGCTTTCCTAAGATATAAGCATCACATTGCATAAGTTTCGTGGGAATTGTAGGAAAACTAGTGACACCATTTTTCTTTAACAAACGAAGGTTGTCATAGTTAAAGTGTTCAAATATAGCATGCCATAAAAGACTCGATGGAAATGTACCATCATAAAAGTGAGAATTTTATGAGAATTGCTATGCATGAGGAGAGGTTCCTTGCAGCTTCAAAAGTCTTTATTCCGTTATCCCCATCATAGCAAGTCAGATATATGATGCTTTTCTGACCTCAAACATGCCATAAAATATATGAATGGAGTGTCCTTGTTGGTGGATGTGGATCAAACACCACAAACATATCCTTAGCTCGAGGAGGTATAAAACATCATGTAGAAGAAAGTTCGGAAGACCAACCAATTTGAGCTTGATATTGCCAAGCCCTAATGGCTTGATTTTTGAGTTATCTCTAAAATATACTGCTCCATCAACACGACCAGTGAATTCTTCAAAACAATGTCTCTTAAAATTCATGTGGCAATTTGCCCTTGAATCAGACAACTGATCATATTTACAAGAAGTAAGTGAAACATTAAACAAGTCTTTAGTTACTCCAATGTTTCAATGTGCCATGACATGGTGAGAAGATTTGGGTGCTTTACCTCTTCCTTTTTCATTGGTTTTAGCTTTGCCTTCATTTCTTTTATGCTCAATTATGTCCCAAGGAAACTTGCATGTGGATGCATCATGTCCATCCCTATTACGACGTATGCAATGAATATCAAACTTTTCTCCTTAGAACTGTTTGCTCCCTTCCCTCTAAATTTCCTCCTTCCTCTTCCTCTTCAACTCCCGCTTCCTCTAGAAGAATATTGTGCATGATTACTCTATCTATGTGCAAGACACAAAATTTCTTTAGAAGATTGAGGAGTTGTCTACTTCCCAAAATGCTTCTCTCTCTTAGCAAATTTCTTCTCAAGGAAGTCAAAGGTAATCTCCTTAAGGTTTCAACTTGGTTGAAATGACCCAAGATAATGTGAATAGGTGGGATATAGTGCCTTGACATAAGCTATGGGAGGAATATCTATCTCAACACTAGTAGATTTTATATCATGCATAATGAATTTTACTTCTAATGCTAAGGAAAGAGGGTCATCATTTTTCAATTCAAGATTGAACAACTTAATCATCAATTGAACAACTTCAAATTTAGAGTGTGAGTGACACAATTCATTTAATTTTATTAAAGCTTCAAAGGAATTTGAAAATGGAGAAATATGGTGACTCACCTCTTCATTTACAGATATTGCAATCAAGGGATATGCCTTATTGTTCTTATTTTCTCAAATGGAAATATCCTTATCTGAAGTGGGATTTGCAGATGCATTATCTCCTTCTCATTCACAAACTCCTCTCCATAGCCCACTGAAAATTAGAGTGTGTTTTATCTTCTTTGAACATTCGAGATAGTTCTCTTTTCCAGAGATAACTACTCCAAAAATTGGTATCAATGAATGCATTTTAAAATTAGTGTATTATGTAAAAAATGTATTTTGCTTGCAATATACTGTGGAAAAATGCACTTCTGGTGGTAATTTCTATAAACAAAATTCACTCTGATATATATATATATATATATGTGTGTGTGTGTGTGTGTGTGTGTGTGTGTGTGTGTGTAAGAAAAAGTTATTACTTGGGGGAGGGTTATATGGGGGAGGTGGTATGTGGGGGACTTGATATATGGGGGAGTCAACATAATGGATGGACGATATATATTGAAATGGTGATATATGAAGGAGGAGTTATATATTATACCACTCAATGTAAATGGTTGTCGTGGTTGATGGCATTATATATATATATATATATATACATTATTATTATTATTATTGTAGGCAGTGATGGTGGTGCGGCGGTAATAATTGTGCAGAGGATAGTTGAAATGGCAGAGAAGTGATATAATTAGAGGAGGCGCTAAAACGAAGGAGTCGATACACACATACCAGTCACAATGGTTCCAAGGCTTTCCATGCTTCTGCTGTGTCATTGATTGAAATGGTGTGCAAATGGTCGAAGAGTTGAGGCAATCACCATTCGATCTCCACACACGTAACTCCAACCACACCACCTCTAGTGTAATGCACCAACTCACCGCTTTGTCACCAAGGCACCAGCTTGCCACTTCTCTTTGTTGTAGCATGAACTTCCATCCAAATGTTCGGAACACAACCATATACTACCGAAGGATCTTTAGACAAGGTTCCCACAGATGATCAAACTATGGGATTTATCTCTCTAGAGAGGAAACACTTGCTTGAGTAACTAGTGGTATGAAGATTAAGGTTGGTAGAGATGAATCTTCTACTTATGTTGCTATGCTAGTAGTAGAAGATGTTGCACAAATATTAATATGCAAGGCAATTATACAAGGACACCTAATCCTATTCTCTTTGGTTTCGTATCCTAGCATCGTTTCAAATTTTAATTCTCCTTATCTTCTTATTTACAATATTTAGATGGATGCACCTAATCCCAAAGATTAGGCGTCAACGTCTTTTAATGCATAAACAAATTCAGACCAAGAAGAAAAGAGTTTACTCGTATGCTTGCTACATTTCTAAAGTTTATTCTCCCAACATATAAGAGTTGTGTCTCTCAGTTGAAGAAATGTTAATTGTATCTTTATCTTATCCTCTTTGGTATGTTGTATTCTGCAATATACTTTAATCTATCTCACCCAATTGTTTATCTTTCTGCACTATTCTCTCCATTAAACATGGGAAAACAAAATATCACATCCAACTTAAAAAAATCATTTTTAGAAGAACTTCTACGCTAATTAATAGAATTATGAGAAGAATATGAGTAAGTATAACATTCACTGGAAGATGAGGATGGAGGTTTAGGAGGATCTCCTCCATTTCCATGATTTATCTAAGCACCATCCTATATTTTCTCTTTCGCCTTATTTTACTTATTTCCCATTCTCTTCTTATTATCACCAAATAATTTATTTATCTTATTTGTCATTTCGTATAATTAATTTTGAATATATTTGTCATGTTCGGTGCAAATATTATCATCTGTCATTTTCCTTCTTCGTTTTGCACTCCCAATCTCTAGGTTAAAAGACTTATGTTTTCCTTCATACTTTTTGAGCTTCACCCTTGTTATCATTCACTATCACAATTCACATCATCAAGAATACCACTATGATACCAAACATGATTAGGTATTCCTATGATACCAACATTATCCAAGATATTTTCTTCGGTTGATATTAGCATAATTGCATGAAAAACCATGTAAAAATCATATGTGAAAACACATAAAGAAGAACCAATGTAAAGGATACCGAAAAGACAATGCACACACAAGTTTCATAATCAAGTAGATCCCGTGTGGACTACATCTTTGGACCCTGCTTCAATAGTGAGGAGGTTGCTTCATTCATCTCATAAAAAAACTTAGAAGAAACATGACCCACTTCTGAAAGGTGCATTGTTGTCTCAAACTTTGTGTCCATCAATTAACAAAGAATGTGAGATTCTTACATCTACCATATGATTTTTTGCTCATATCCCAAATTTGATGACACCATTGAAATCATTATGAAATTCTAATTAAAATGTTTATAAACTTAACTATATACTGTTACTGTCAGCTTTGGCCCTCCAAGGAATCTTTTAAATCCCATAATAGATTTTGCAGCAATATGCTTAGAATATTCCCTTTGATTATTCCTCCCCAAAAATTGTACATACACAAGGTTCCTATCCACACAACTCCAATGCTCTTAATTCTACAGGCCTCCCCTTCATTCTGCCCCACTCTTGGCCTCCTCTTGTCACATGAATTGAGGTTCACTTAAATATTAATGCAGTCACAATCAATCCAAAGAACCACCTGATGGGTAGTTGGCTATCACAGTTATTGATAGACCATTTGTTACAACGGATTAGGGGTTCAACTCACTAGATGCTTATTTTTTAATAAAATGCACCCACACACTGCTAAAAAAATCTCTTTCGGTATAACTATTGGTTTTGTCTTAATAGTTGGTTTTCCACCTTCTAACCATTTAATATAACCATCAACTGCCATATACACATTTACTGCTAGACTTGTAACCATTACCAAATATAACATATAACTGTTAGCATTTTGATGGACCATCATTAGCTAATATATGTTGGGTTAAAAATTTCATCAATAAATTATAAATTTCCGCTATTTATCTGTTATCTGAGATTCAAGTTGAGTGGATCTACCAGGTTTGGCAAGATATGCTAACCCACCATACACATGTTCAACCTTAAATATATGTGGTTTCCATACCATAGCAGGCCTTGCCACTATGGTGCAACAATAATTTATTGTATTATCGAACGTTGTTTGGTAGCTTTACCCCTGGATGTTAATTTTTCTTTTGTTATTGGTAGACTATAGCAACCAACTATTGGGTGCCATCTTGTGCCTCAAAATTCAACCACATGGAAACCACAATTTAGTGCACCTCAATGCCTAGTCAAGCCACTGGATGTCATGTAGCACTTTCTAGATGGTTCCACTTGGTGTTTTTTTGGATGATGCCATGTTAATCCATATTTCCTAGTATGGTGCTAACAAATTTACTATGTGGTAGCTTGAGGAGGTGGCACATGGCACTGTGTGGTACTAGCCTCAAATTTTGTTTTTGTCTTGAACTTAACATGTGCGTAACTTCTACATACAAATTTAGATTGAGGTGGAGTTTACATTGTTGGATTCCTTGTGACTACCTCTTCAATCTAATCCGCGTTTCACTAAGATTTGAGGACTTTGATTTTTGAGCCATTATGTATTGTCCTGGATCATTAACAATTATATGAATATTAAAATTTAATTAATTTAATTATTATTAATCATACAATATATACATCATGATACATATCGCATTTTCAAGTTTCAAAAATATATCATAAAAATCAACTAAATTGTACCATTATTTTATATTATTTTTGTTATTATTAATTACAAAAATAATTAGTTACTCCAATAGGTGTGTCTGTTTTGTAATAGATATTATAGATTTTTTTTTTCTGTAATTATCAATAATTATTAGGTGTATTTTAGTGATTCAACCTCCATGAAATATTGCATGTTATTCTTAGGTTAATCATATATCAAAGATTGCGATCCATTTTAAAATAAAATAAGTTATGCAATTTTCTTCCTTTTTAGTTAAATTGATTAATTATGCAGATATGCAAGTCTATTTCATAATGTTCTTTGGATAACTTTAATTTAATTATAAATAATTATTAAGTTGAAAATACATATTGAATCTCCATATAATATGCCAAAATATTCCTACTATTGTTCACAAATCAAGGATTAAGATTTATCTCCAATTAATTTATTTGAAATTAATAAATTAAAGAAAATGTAATATCAACACATATCATATTTAGCCCCTAGTATTGATAAGCCTTGGCATTGATCCATGACATTGAAACAATAGCTATTGACAAGTTAAGAGTTTGCATTGTAAACTTGAGGTGAATCTCCATGGTTGAATATATTGTTACATGTTTTTTAAAATGTATATGTCTTAACTCATATATTGGTTTTTTTTAATAATTAATAATAATAATAATTTTAAATAAACCTATAATCTAATTAATTTTCATGATTTTTAAAATTTCAATAATGTGAGATGTATCGGTCGGTAAGTGATATGTTTTTGTCACAGCTACTAGAACAAGGTAACTTTTTAAATTTTTTTACTATTACCTTATTTTTCCATTAAACATCGTCAATAACTCACTCTCGAATTAAATAACTGTAAGCAAATTAATTATTTTGACTCTGAAACTCATCACAACCTTGTCTCAGTTATATTCATACAACACATCCTACACATCTATGCAACAAGTTAAGTCTTTTTTTATGAGTTCTATTTAGACGGGATGCATTATGAAAAGTTTATGTGGCGGGTGTTTATCGCTAGATTCTTATGACCTATTGACACTTGATTAATACATGTGGCTTACACATAATTACACCAATATATGCAACCCTTATATATGTCAAGCACGTTGTTATGAGATTATTAATGGGAGTCAAGAACCTTATCCTAGATGTCACATCAGTGAAGGTACATTCAATGGGATGGAAGGGAAACTGGGGATTCACTCAATGAACCTATGACATATCACGTGCATTCGTGGCATATTAAACAATACCCTTAATTTGACTACATATTAGAAAATCCATCTAAAAATCACATTATTTAACCCCATACCAAGATGAACCCAATACATCTTCCCTATTTAAAAATCCCCTACTTTCACTAGATATTGTAGGTATCCATTTTTTCATTAACATTTTTTATACCCCTTTATATTTTTTCATTAACTTTAAGCTCCATTTTTATATTTTCCAATATAAAAACCCTTTACCCCCTATATATCCCCAAATATATTACGGCAGTCTTTCCTCAATATATATCCCCCAATATGAACCCACATTTATGATATTCCTCCCCCAGTGAAGGCCTCGTGGGAAGGGCTAGGTGGCTCCCTCTACTCCATTGATCTAGAAAGGGTTGAATTTGATTGTGGTAAGTCTAACTTGGAGGTTAGGTTAACAACTTTCTCCTATGTCTCACTGCCTTACTAGTCATTTACAATGATGCTTGTGCAAGAAGAAGCTCTACAACCTCGCAAGCATGCCTCCGCATTCTGTGACTGTTTAGCTTTACAAGTATGGTCCTCCAACCTTATTATGTCGTAGCTTACCATTAAATTTTTTCTCATTTTGATTCCCTATTTTAGGATGTCTATTTCATTTTTATGGCATACAATGGTTATTGCAGGATTATGTTGGAATACACAATATCTAGTGTAAATCCTCTCTATGGATCCCCTTAAATTAATATGTTTTCTCTCTTTATTTTCCTCTTCTCATACATGGAATTATTTCTCATTTCTCTTTGTTTTTTCACAGGGTTACGCGATGTTCTTACTCAATTTGCACAATCAGACTAGGTAAGTTATTATTTTACAATAGGTTTTTCTTAGCTTACATGTGTTCATTGAGGGTTTTCTCATAGAGGTTGTCTCTAACCTTAATATTTTTGGCAATTGCAGGTGCAGTATGACTGCTCTATGAAGGAATTTGTTGCTCATTTACATCTACTTTTATGTCATTCCAAGTTATTATGTTAACCCTCAAGTTCCTATTGCTAGGTGTTTTTTAAGGTTAGTCTCAATTTTTTAAGATATAATATTCAGTTTAACTCCTATGTCATTGGTTTCATAGTCTTTGCTTGTTTCGGTTGGGGATGTTGGCATCCTGACTAGGGTTTTAGCCTCAGATGTGTTTCACATCATACTATGTTTATCTGGATTCTGTCTCTATTTTAAGAACTAAAATTGTATATGTTTATTTGATGGTAGCTTTTGATTTTTGTATATATGTACATACCTTGACTAAGGGTTGAACTGGAACAATTTTTTTTTTTTTTTTTTTTGTATACGCATAGTAATGTTAACCATTCAACTCTAATGAGGGTTATGATAAAATATTTTGTCTTGTGTTGCATTAATTAGTTGTTGATATTGTTGGATTTTAGTTAGTATTCCAATAAAGGTTTTGATTATTGTTTTACATACCGTTAAGGTTATTACCTATATAGATCTAATTTTTTTTATTGTTTTCTTCTATTTTAATCAAATATTTGTATCTCTAGAGTGGGTCAGGGTGACTGGCCTTCTTGCTGGTGAGCCAAAACTAAACAAACTATTACATAATTCTGGCCACATTATTTAGGAAAAGATTCAGTTCCATGAATGAAAATTGGTTTGAAATTTTGTCTTTCATAATAACATCAATATTTGAGGAAGAAAGTTACCATGCATGCTTTAGATCAATTTTGCTAAGGTATTCATTCTCTTTTCTTTCCCTGAGCTTAGTTCTTCACCATTTTGCTACAGTCACTATTAGTCTCTTGGCTAGCAACCTATGGGTCACTTACCGTACCATAATTTCCTTATATGCTTTATATTTTTTTGTAGAGGTTCAACTCTAGGATATGGGGTCGAGCTCCCTTTTAGCCCTGTTACACCTTTTCCCGAAGCAAATATGTTTTCGTGGAGACTATTCTTCCTGTGGAACACATGTTCAATAAGAATATTAACCAGTTTCATCCATGTCAGAATAGGGTCCTGCTAACTAGGCTTGTCACAGGGTACCCCTTGTTGCTTTGTTTTACATAGTCTAAGCAATCCCTCACATTGATCCCACACGGTCACTACATGCTTATTTTAAGTTATTTATTTAATGTAATACTAACCAGTGACTACTTTAGTAATAATAAAATATTGTTCAGAATACACATTGCGCTTTAATAAACAATATATAATGACTAATTTGTTAGGCATAATTACAATATCTTCCTTTTTATATTATTCAGTGAAAAGAAAATATTCAACTTAACAACCACAAAAAAAGGTAATTGTTCCTACAAAAATGTATACCTATCTTAATATTCTCACAATATGGGAAACGATTCATGAAGAGACCTCTCCTCCCAACCTTTAAGTATGAAAATTACCTCAAATACTCCGCCTAAGCACATTTTGTTTCCAAACTTGGTTGATAGATTATATTATATACTACTATTCTTCTTAGCTTACATATGCTCATTGAGGGTTTTCTCATAGAGGTCGTCTCTAACCTTAATATTGTTGGCAATTGCAGGTGCAGTATGACTGCTCTATGAAGGAGTTTGTTTCTCATTTGCATCCAATTTTATGTAATTCCAAGTTATTATGTTAACCCTCAAGTTCCTATTGCTAGGTGCTTTTTTAGGTTAGTCTCAATTTTTTAAAGATATAATATGCAGTTTAACTCCTACATCATTGGTGGCATAGTCTTTGCTTGTTTCGATTGTGGATGTTGACATCTTGACTAGGGCTTTAGCCTCAGAATTGTTTCACATCATACTGTGTTTATCTTGATTCTTTCTCTCTTTTACGAACTAAAATTGTATATGTTGATTTGATGGTAGCTCTTGATTTTTTTATATATGTACATACCTTGACTAAGGGTTGAACTGGAACCAAAACTTATTTATTTTTGTATACGCATAGTAATGTTAACCATTCAACTCTAATGAGGGTTATGATCAAATATTTTGTGTTGTGTTGCATTGCTTAATTGTTGATATTGTTGGATTTTAGTTAGTATTCCAATAAAGGTTTTGATTGTTTCTTTACATACCATTAAGGTTATTACCTATATAGATCGAAATTTTTTTATTGTTTTCTTCTATTTTAATCAAATATTTGTAGCTCTAGAGTGGTTCAGGGTGACTGGCCTTCTTGCTGGTGAGCCAAAACTAAACAAACTATTACATTAATTCTGGCCACAATATTTAGGAAAAGCTTCAGTTCCATGAATGAAAATTGGTTTGAAATTTTGTCTTTAATAATAACATCAAACCTTGAGGAAGAAAGTTACCACGCATGCTTTAGACCGGTGTTGCTTAGGTATTCATTCTCTTTCTTTTTCCTAATTTTAGTTCTTCACCGTTTCACTACAGTCACTATTAGTCTCTTGGCTAGCAACCTATGAGTCGCTTACCATAATATAATTTCCTTATATGCTTTATTTTTTTTGTATAGGTTCAACTCTGGGGTATGGGTCGAGCTCACTTTTAGCCCCATTACACCTTCGCGAGAATCAATTACATTGTCGTGGAGTCTATTCTTCTTATGAAACATAGGTTCAATAAGAACATTAACCAGTTTCTCCATGTCAGAATAGGGTCCTTCTAACCAGGCTTGTCACAGGGTACCCCTTGTTGCTTTGTTTTACATAGTCTAAACAATCCCTCACATTGATCAAACATGGTCACTATATGTTTATTTTAAGTTATTTATTTAATGTAGTGCTAACCGATGACTACTTTAGTAATAATACAATATTGTTCAGAATACACATTACACTTTAATAAGAAATATTTAATGCCTAATTTATTAGGCATAATTACAGTATCTTCCTTTTTCTATTATTCAGTCAAAATAAAATAT
This sequence comes from Pinus taeda, assembly GCA_000404065.3. Lineage (NCBI taxonomy): Eukaryota > Viridiplantae > Streptophyta > Pinopsida > Pinales > Pinaceae > Pinus > Pinus taeda. The sequence goes on along the minus strand of APFE031592731.1, from coordinate 129,385 downwards.
TCAACTTAACAACAACAACAAAAGGTAACTGTTCCTACAAAAATGTATACTTATCTTAATATTCTCACAATATGGGAAATCATTCGAGGAAGAGACCTCTCCTCCCAAACTTTAAGTATGAAAATTACCTCAAATACTCCGCCTGAGCACATTTTGTTTCCAAACTTGGTTGATGGATTATATTATATACTACTATTATTTTGGCATCAAGACCACAGTTGAGCCAAAATTTCCATCACACTCTCAGTTTTAGTACAGGGTTTCCACTGGCTCACAATACAACTCATGAATTCCCTCTACAACATCTTGTCAAAGCTTCTAGGTTTTTCCTTTTGAATTATCTCTTTTTCCTCTCCCTTTTCTCCCGTGAATCCCAATTTTGTCAAAATTTTCGTATAAAACAATAAATTAACTAAAACTTATACATGCAATTTTTCACTAGGATTTTTCCTCAACCCAACATTTACCATGTTTTTCCATATTAAAAATTAGTAAAATCTACAGGAATTGGGGGTTTTACATCTCCCCTACTTGAATGAACCACCATCCTTGGTGTTTATTCTTGCCCACGAAACAAGTCAGTGTACATCTCTCGCATAAACCTTGCATCCTCTAAAGTGGCCTCTTCAAGGCTAAAGTGCTTCCACTCCACTTTAACTTGGGTGATATCATGCCTCTGTAGTGTTATTTCTCTCTGATTGAGTATACATAGGGACACTACCAAAAATTCACCATTTAATTCAACCTATTCATAGTCACACAATTATCATCAACTATATTATTAGTTATCAAATCTAAAACCCATATATGTACACTTCCTAGAAAAAATGACCTGCACATGTTTCCAATTAATGATACATTTAGGTTCATATACATATTTATTTAATAGTGAAATATGGAATAAATTATGAACCTGTATGTGACTAGGCAGCACAAGCTGATAAGCTACAGGTCCAATCAGTGCCAAAATTTGGAATGAACCACAATATCGTGGGGATAGTTTTGTCCAACCACCCCATCTCAATGTGTTTTTTTTTACCCTGTACATAGACATGATATCCTACTTAGAATTCTCTATAAGTCCTTTTTCTATCAGCATATGCTTTATGTCTATCTTGAGTAGCGTTATGATTCTAGCAAACTTTCCTTACTGTTTGTTCCATTTCAGCTAGCATATCAGGTCCTAGAATGAATATATCTTCCTCACTACTCCAATTAGTCAGTTTCCTACATTTTCTTCCATATAGGACTTCAAAAGGGCTCATCTTTAATGACCATGATAATTATTGTTGTATGCGACTCGATTAGCTGAGGATATTCTTCCCACTTGGCCAAATACTGCATAACACACATTATCAACATATCTTCTAGTACTTGATCACTCATTCGGTTTGCCAATTTGTTTGTGGGTGATATGTGGTACTAAATTGTATTTGAATTCCAAGTCTTGTGAAAAGAGATTTCTAAAATGTAGTGGTAAATTTTACGTCCCTATCATAGATGACTACTTTAGGAATTCCATGCAGTCGAAATATTTCTTTCATGAAAATATCAACAATTTGCACATTTTTGTATGTAGATTGCACAGGAATAAAATGGGACTCCTTACTAAAATTATCCACAACAACCATAATTGAGTCCTTTTTCTTCTTATATTTCGGTAGTATGGTGATAAAATATAATGTAATGGTATCTCATTTCCATTCAGGTATTAGTAACAAATGAAGTAAGTTGGATATATGATGGTGTTCAACATTGAATTGCTGACACTCCAAGCATTTGGCCAAATACTACGCGATATCTTTCCGCATTGTAGAAACAATTGTCAAACACATTGGGTGGGTAGCATAAGCACCTCTATGGAACTGATTTAAATTTAGTTTCTAAAAACCAATTGATTAGGGACATATACTCTACCTTTAAAGTTTATTAGGTTATCCCTATTTATACAATAATTAGAATATTTCCCATATCTGACTGCTTCTTTTGTTTGCTGGAATTAAAATTCATATTTTGGGTCCTTTATCGTAGAATTTTTAATTTGATCAAGGAATTTAAATTCTACCTGACGGTAGGAAAATTCATATACATAATGATTTTTTGGCTTAAAGCATCAGCTACTCAATTGAATTATCCAATGTCCAAGAAGTATCTCTTCCGAAAAAACATCAACAAAATCTTGTAGTATTAGAATATGATCTAATGTAGTTGTTTTATCTTTAGAGTTATTGTATCCTACCAGCCCTACATATATTTGAGTACCCTTTCTAATGCACTTGCCTAAATCTAAGGTTGTAATAGGTTTGATCTTAATAGGCCTCTTTATTCCTTGAATTTCTTTCCTGCTACCTTCTTCAATGGGAAAGTTAATGTTTTTCTCCTTACAATTTACTAAGGTCTAGTGTACTTCAAAGAAATCCATTCCAATCAGGATATCATCAAAACCTAGAGGCAACACGTTTAAATTTTCTCTAACTTGTTGCCGTGCAATTTCGATAGGGAAATTTTCTAATTTTGCAACGACTCTTCTCTTGGCTCCAATAGCCAACTATACCAGCCAAGGATTTTTGAATTTACTAGTTTGTAAATGACAATTTTCTACTATTTTTCGACTAATATAGCTCAAACTACCCCCGAGATCTATTAAAATGGACACAACATGATTGAATATCTTACCTTCAAATTCTATTATAGTAGGCTGGTATTCTACCTCATGATCCTCCACAACAACATAAATTTTTGGTATTCTTTGTGCCACCTCTCCAATAGTGGAATTTTCTTAATTATTAGCATCTTGTTATGTTCGAACGCGATGAGTACAATTCTTATAGTAATGGGGTTCCTCTTAACCCAAACACTATAAAGGAAGTTTTTGGTTCTAAGTAAACTCATGTTTGGTGGAGGTCTCCACTAGCTTAGATTCACCTTGAACACAAAACGTTTGTAGACTCTTTCCACAGAACTTAGTCTATTGATTTTTATTTAAATTTTTATGACTACAAACTTTCATATATCACTGTACTATAATTTCCTTTGCCCCTTATTACCTGACCCATTTCTACTTCCTCTTTTTCACTTCGTTTGCTGGTAATAAATCTGAGCTTTTCAGATTACCTCATTCGTTAATTTTGGGGTTATCAAATTCCAAAATCTCCTCCATAAATCCTTGTAAACTATTAATAAAGTGTTGCACCTTGGCTTTTTCTTCTAGAATATAGGGAACATACCTTAGTACTGAAGTGGAGTTGGTTATAATTTCATCCATAGATAACTGTCCTAGCCTCAAATCATGAAATTATTTTTCCTTCTCATTATGAAATCGCTTTGTAAAATATTTCTCTCTAAACTATTTTTGGAATTTATCCCAATTTGCTTCTTTCTCGTTAATGTTATAAACAATCTTCACTTCTTCCCACCACATGGTGGCCTTGCCCTGCAGTTGGTAGATGGCCAATCTGGCTTGTAGATTATCATCATATTCATAATTAGGGAAATATTTACTCATATTAATTAACCAAGCTTTTACAAATTCCTCATTTTCATAGTCAAATGTTTTCGGTTTGATATTTTTAAACTCCCCTTGTAACTCAATTTTCTACCTTTTGGCTTTCCCTTTCTTAGTAACATTTTCAAACTCTTCTCCTTTATCAATCTCACCTCACTTTGACTCTCGATTATTATCTCCAGGCTGGTGTATCTCAGTTTTATTCTCTCGCTCGATGCTTGGATTAGGATTTTTGTGATTTTGTTTCTTCAAAAGGATTTTCATGATTCTTTCATGTTCTCTAATTAGCCTTTCATTGTATCCCCTGAGATTAGCCATTACTTCCCTTAACTCTTAGAGCCACATCTCAAGATTATCTTCAACTATTGACATAGGTCCGACTTTATTGTTTGGTCTTACTTGCAATGTATTTCCTAATCTTCTCCTCATCGCGTTCATATATATGCATGATCAACACATTGTTATTACCATGGCTTCCCAAAGGTCCACAATATTGAAACATGGGCTCTGATAACACTTATCACACGTACTAGACCAAGGTAATTTTTTTTTTTTTTTTACTATTATCTTATTTATCGATTAAAAACCATTAATGAATCACTATCAAATTAAATAATTGTAAGCACATTAAATATTTTGACTCTGAGACTAACCATAACCTTATCTTAGTTATATTCATATAAAAAATCCTACACATATATGCAACAAATTGAGACTTTATTTATGAATAAGATTTAGATGGGATGCATTATGAAAAGTTTATGGGGTGGGTGTTTATTGATAACTTGTTCTTATGCCTCTTGACATTTGATTAATACATGTGGCTTACGCATAATTACACCAATCTTTTCTACACTTGTATAATTCACACCTGTTGTTCTGATACTATTATTCCATTAATGTTTTTATGAGATTATTAATGGGATTTGAGAACCTTCTCCCAATTGTCACACTGGTGAGAGTACTTTCAATGGGATAGAAGGGCTAGGAGGCTCCCTCTACTTCGTTGATCTAGATGATGTTCAACTTGATGATGGTAATTCAATTCTAGTTGGGAGGTTAGGGAAACAATTTTCCATTCATGGTCATGGCTTGACAGGTCATTTGCAATGATGCTCCTACAAGAAGAAGCTTTACAACCTCACAAGTATGCCTCCAGGTTCTATTACTATTTAGCCTTATAGATATGGTCCTCCAACCCTTTTCGCATGTAAACCTACTGTGTCATAGATTACCCTTAAATTTTTTCTCATTTTGATTCCTTATTCAATATTTTTGTTTCATTTTTGCTACATACATTGGTTATTATAGGAGTTTGTTTGAATACCAAGGCTCTAGGCTAAATCCTCTTTGTGGCTTCCTCGAAATTTATATGTTAAATTTTTTTCTTTTCTTCCTCTTATACGTGGAATGACTTCTCATTTATTTTTGTTTTTTAATAGGTTTGTGACATTATCCCGCTTGGTTTGCATAACGAAACTAGGTAAGTTCTTATTTTAGAATAGTTTTTTCCTAGCTTACATAGGTTCATTGAGGGTTTTCTTCTAGAGTCTGTTTCTAACATTAAGACTACTAGCGATGAAAAGTACATTATGCCTGCTCCACGAAGGAATTTATTCCACATTTTCATCCACTTTTTTGTCATTTCAATTTTTTATGTTAACCCTCGAATTCCAGTTTGTAGGTTATTTTCAAGGTTAGTCTCAAGATTTGTAAGATAAAATGTGCAGTATAACTTTGAGGACTTTGGTGGCTTAGTCTTTCTTGCTTTCAGTTGTAGACATTAGTAGCCAAACTAGGTTTTTAGCCTCAGTTGTGTTTAAACATTCAAATTTTCATTTACAAACCAGTAAATTCAAAAATCCCTCACTAGTATAGTTGGCTACTAGGGCCAAGAGAAGAGTTACTGCAAAAGTAGAAAAATTCACTATAGAAATGATAGCTCTTCCTTTTTATATATATGTACATACCCTCACTAAGGGTTGAGAAGGATCGATAACTTGTTTAATTTTGTATAAACATAGTAATGTTAACCATTCAACTCTGATAAGGGTTATGATCAATTATTTTGTGTTGCATTGCATTTATTAACAATTTCTATTGTTGAATTTCAGTTAGTATTTCAATAATGGTTTTGGTTATTCTTTTATATACCATTTAGGTTATGACAAATATAGGTAGAAACAACTTTCTTGTCTTCTTCAATTTTAATCAAATATTTGTAGTTTTGGACCAGTTCAGGGTGACTGCCCTTTTTTTCTAGTTGGCCAAAACTAAACTGAGTCTGAAATGAATCTTTGTCACATTATTTGAAAAGGATTTATTTCCATGGATGATTTTTTTTTTTAAATAATAAAACCAATATTTGAGGAAGAAATGTATTATGCATGCTTTAGATGGATGTTCCTAAGGTTTTTTTATTTTTTTTGCCTGAGTTTATTTCTTCAATGTTTCGTTGTTATCACTATTAGTCTCTTAATCAGCTACCTACGAGTTGCTTACCGCGCTACTCTTTCCTTGTATGCTTTATTTGTTTTGTAATGATTCAACTATAGGTTATGGGGTCAAGATCCATTTTGTCTTCATTACACCTTCGCCGAAAATAATTATGTTTCCATGGAGACTATTTTTCTTGTGGAACATAGGTTCGATAGGTATATTAGCTAGTCTCTCCAAGTCACAACATGGTTTTGCTAACGAGGCTTGTCATAGGGCACCCCTTGTTCCTCTATTGTAGATAGTCTAAAAAAACCCTCCCATTAGGCCAACACAATTTTTGCATGCTTATTTTGAGTTATTTCTTTAATGCAATGCTAACGAATGACTACTTCAACAGTAATACAATATTATTGAGAAAACTCATTATGTTTTAATAATGTCATAAACCTCAGCAATTAATTAATTACCATATACAAAAAATAAAATTTTAACCATATCAAACAATTATTAGACCATGGTGGAAGTCCTTGGATCATTGATTACATGATTTTAGTTATGGCTTATAAGAGATTTCCATGAGAAATTAACAATTTGGTACACGGAAATGATTTATGAAATAATTTAAGTTTATTATTATAGTTATGATTCTTTGGGTCCCAATTTATCTTTGAACCTTTGTTTTCTATGTCTAACACCTAACTTACCACAACTTAGCATCGATGGGTTCAAGATTCTGGAGAGTTTTGGGTGCATTACAATTGGGCTTGCCGCATTGGGAAGAGCTCCTCATTAATGACCCTCCATCACTTGGCTTCATCAAATGGTCAACTGTAGAGTCATTTCCTCTTGGGTACCTTCACCACTGCATGATCCAACATTTTCCAACTCCACCTATGAGGTTCCTCAGTTGGCCAGTATTGCCTAGGTGTGGAGGTTATGGTTTTGTCAATTTTTAATGAAATTTTGAGGTTTCAGTAACTATGCTACACCTAAATGAATCCTCCGTTCTACCATAGGTATTACCAAAGTCCTTTCTGCAATCAAATATCAAGCAAGGCTAGCCCAAATTCATTAATCCACTACAGGTTTGTTTCCTTTGGACGATATATTCATGGTGGTTTCCTAACAAAATGCATGGTCTTTTTCTTTTTCTAGATCTAGCGAGGGTTTTAACACCCCTTCACTATGGAATGGCTATATTGGGTCAAGGTTCCCTTCTCGAGTCACCAAATTATGCCTCGCCCTAACTCTCATTGGATACTGGATAAAGTGGCTAGTCTTTCTTTACAAGAACTTGGAGTTTCCATTGAGTTTTTCGACTACTAGGATTGTTGGCTGTTATCCAATGTTTGTTTCAGTCATTACTTTTTCTTCGGCCGAGACTTTAATTGTATAATTTAAAACTTAAGGAATTTCCTTTCTTTTGAGAGAGGGTTACTGTGTTAAGATTACCCAGTCTTTTGAATGTAAAGACTTTTGAGGGTTTTGGACAGCCTACTGGGGAGGTTGCCTATTTATGCACTAATTTCTATGGTACAAACATTTGTTATTTTAGTTCTCCTTTAGACACACACACACACAACACACACACAACCACAACCACAGCAATTTATATTAAATACATATACATATACATATACATATACATATATGTGTGTGTGTGTGTATTTATTTATCATTCTACTCATTCTCGTAAATGCTTGAGCATGGCTTTCTGGGTTCAACAATACTGTAGATTTTAATGGTTATTCTTTTGTCTTCAATTTTTTAAATGCAACCCTCCTCACTTGTTTTGATGAATACCTTTCTGACAGGGTTTCACTATCTCAACGAGTTAATGTAATTTTGTTTTCTATTTTAATTATGGTTATAGTTGCCTTCTATTGTACTATAGATATAACAATATCTTAGTTACTTGGGGTTTAGTTAGTTATTATTGTTTAAGATTAGGTTCAGTTTTCTCTATATTTTGAATGACCAACAAATTAATCTAACTTATTCTCTAGAAATTTGTTAAATAATTATCTGCGAGTCAATTCTCAGATGTATCACATTTTGGTTTATTCTCTGTTCTGTTCATGTCAGACACTAGATTATTCTCTCTTGAGGATGGTATAGTTTAAGAAGGATTATATTTACTGCGTTTAAATTTTAAAGTTGTAAATACATAGTTTTAAGGAGGGTTGCATTTTCTATGTTTACGTTTTATAGTGATAAATACACAGTTATGGAATTTCTATTTATTTCTCCTTTCTAAAGTCTCTAGTAAATATATTTTGGTCTTAGGGTTTTAAACCAATTCTCAAACCCCTGATTACATTGTATGAATATTTCTAATAAATAGAAACTGTAATTTCTTAGGCAGATTAGATACTTATCTAGTACTTCGTACAAGTTAAATATTTCCTTTGTATAGTCAAGACTTATCTTCGTTCTTCAGTCCAGTCTATAGACTTAGTAGTTCGATGCCTCCCAACCATGAGATCATAAATCACCTAGCTGAATCTCTGCCTCTACCACTTCTCACATGTAGAAACTCATAGCTAATAGGTAACATGATCTTTGGCTGTCTTGTCCTAACCATACTTAGCCCAGTAGCCAGTACAATCCATATGACCTTTTGACATAGATATTTTGTTCCTCCTTGTTTTCATTTCTTAACCTCAGGTACACATTACCCTCTCGATCCTTTTCCTTGATAATAAATCTCTAAGGAGTAGTTAGGCTATGTAAATTCCTACCATACTACTTGGCATGTGAGAAATGTGTAATTGATGTTACTTCAAGACATTCGCGTGTAACTACATCAAAATATTTAAACATAAATAACTATATAGAAAAGTATTGTCTTTTTACTTCCTACTTGATTAACAGTATCAAGTTTTTTGACTCTAGTAATTAAATATTTACAATTGTCGGGAACATTCACCCCCCCCCCCCCCCCCCCCATATCAAACATCATCACGATATTTATTCATTGCCAAATAGATTTGGGTAAGCCTCCCTCATAACTTGTTCATCCTCCCAAGTGACTTTCTCTTGCCCAAAGTGTTGCGATTGCAATTTAACTTCAGTGATAACTCAGCTCTGCAACATTACTTCTCTATGATCAAGTATACTAGAGGTTCGACCAAGAAATCGCCTTCCAGTTTGACCTACACAAAGTATGGAAAATTAGTCAAATTTTCTTTGGTAGCCCTTTTTTTGCAAATTATTATAATAAAAAATGTTTCCTATGATTGTTTAATTTAGCTGTATATCGTGTCAATTGATTATATGGCTAGGATCATATACATATTTTTTTAACACAGAAACATGAAAGACATTATGCACACATATGTGGTTGGGAAAAGAAAAATGTCAAGCCATAGGTCCAATTCAGGCTAGGACTTGGAAAGGACTGCAAAATTGGGGTGGTAATTTAGCACACCCACCCCATTGTAAGGTACTCTTCTTAGCTCGCACTCATACAAAAACATGATCTCCAACTTAAAATTGTTGAAAACTTCTCTTCCTATCGACATAATTCTTTTGTTAGTCCAGACTAGTCTTTAAATTTGAGCGTACTTTTTTAACCGTATCTTCCATTTCCTTTAACATATCTGGTCCTAGAATTAATTTATCTTTTGGGCCACCACAATTGAGGGGTGTTCTACACTTGTGTCCATTTACTACTTCAAACGGATTCATCTGCAAGAATGTATGGTAACTGTTGTTGTACACAAACTACCCTAAATATATGTATTCCTCCCATTTAGATGGTTGTTGCATTACATACATACGCAACATATCTTCCACTATTTGATTCACTCACTCAGTCTTCCCGTCCGTCTAAGGGTGATAGGTGGTGCTAAAATGCAGTTGCATGATTAAACCCCCAAATAATGCTTTTCAAAAAGCAGATGTAAATTTCACATCGCAGTGGGAAATTATAACCTTCGGTATTCTGTGTAGTCTAAATATATCTTTCATGAATATTCTGGCAATTTTTAAGGCCTTGAAAGTATACTCTACTGGTATGAAGTGAGTAGACTTGCTCAACTTATCTATTACCACCACTATTGAGTCATTCTCTTTTCTGGACATAGGTAGCCCTATAATAAAATTGATGGAAATAATTTCCCACTTCCATTCCAGAATAGGTAACGGGTGGAGTAATCTAGTTGGGTGTCAGTGCTCTCTCTTCACTTGCTGACACTCCAAAGAATGAGCCAAATATTCAACTGCTTATTTCATGTTGGGCCAGAAATATTCCTTCCTGAGTGTAGTGATCAATTTCTAATAACTGGGATGGCATGCATAAGGAATTTTATGGTATTCATCTAGAATTAATTGTTTAATATTTTTCTGGTTAGGTACATACATTCTTCCTCTATAAATCAACATTCCTTGATTCACCTCATATCCTAGTTTTTCTTTGTTGTTGTTTCAATTTTTAGCTTACTACCATAAAAATTTATTATCAGGATCCTATATTATTGCTGCTTTTTTAATATACTCCGTAAAAGTAATATGAAATTCACTAAAAGGGACTTCATAAATATAGTTTACTTTCCGACTCAAGCCATCCGCGACTCAGTTTTCCTTTCCTTTCAAGTGTTTGATTTGAATGTACAATTCACTTAGGAAAGCGACCAAGCGGGCTTGTCTAGCATTCATGGTAGGTTACTTGAGATAGTTAGTTAAACTATGATGTTCTGTCATGAATAATAATTTATTTCCTGCTAAATAATGTCACCACATATTTAATTTTTGGATCACCACTGTCAATTCCAAATCATAAGCCAAAAATTTTTTTTCATGCTCCTTAAGTTTCCGGGACTCATAGGTGATAACTCTGCATTCTTGCATTAGCATGATGCCTACACCTTCCTTGCTAGCATCTATACAAATTAAATATTCTTTACTTGGGTATGCAATGCTTAAAATAGGTGTGCTGGTAAGCAAGTATTTTAATCGGTCAATTTTTTTTTGACAATCCATTGTTCAAATGAAATTTTTTCCTTTCTTTTGCAAAGAGGTAATGGGATATGCCACCATGGAGAACCCTTGAACAAATATCCTATAGTATCTAGCGAGACCCATGAATGATCTTATATCAGCTACATTCTTTGGTATTGATCATTTCACTAAGGATTTTATTTTCTCTGGGTCCACCGCAATCCCATCCTTGGTAATGATATGTCCTAAATAATGAATTTTCTCTTTAAATAAATCACATTTGTTGTACTTGGCATACAACTGATGCTCCCTCAAGGTTTGCAAGACAATTCATAGTTTCTCCTTATGTTCTTCTACATTCTAGGAATATATCAATATATCATCAATAAAAATTAGTACAGACTTATCCAAATATTGAAGAAAAACATTGTTCATTAGACACATAAAGGTCACGGGAGGATTAATTAACCCGAATGGTAACACAATGAACTCATAGTGTCCATAACAAGCCCTAAAGGCTGTTTTTGCTATATCTTCCTCATTTATTCTAATTTGGTGGTAACCCGAGTGAAGATCAATCTTCGAAAAATATTATAGCTCCCTTCACTTGGTTAAACAATTCATCAATACGAGGTAAAGGGTACTTATTCTTGACTATCAATTTGTTTAGCTATCGATAATCCATGCATAATCATAAGGTTCCATCTTTATTATTGACAAAGAGTACAGGAGCTCCCCAAGGTCATACACTTGAGCGGATATAATTTTTATCAAGCAGTTCCTATAGTTTCATTTTCAATTATGTCAGTTCTGGTATGCTCATGTGATAAGGAGCTCAGGATACCGGGGCAGTTACAGGGATCAACTCAATAGTAAAATCTATATCCCTTTTTGGAGGCAGTCCCAGAATCTCCTCAGGAAATATGTTTGGAAAATTTTGTACCATAGGTAAATTTGCTAAAGTAATAGATTTTTCCTTTGAATTAGTATACCCTATTTGTATTGCATAAATTTTACATCCTTTTCATATACATTTTACTAATTGGGATGTTTTTACTGGTCTTAATTTTAGTGGTCTTTGTATACCCTAAATTTCCTATCTTATACCTTCTTCATCCATGTAATTAATAGTTTTGTCTTTATAGTTAATGAGAGACCAATGTTTCTCCAGCCATTCCATACCTATTAGGAAATCATACGATCTTAAAAGTAAGACATTCAAGTTTGTCATAAGAGGATGACCTGCAAGCTTTACAAGGAAATTGTTGACTTTAGCCAATACCCTCTTTTTCACTCCCGTGGCGAGTTGTACTAGCCAAGGGTTGTTAAATTAAACAACTTGTAAGAAACATTGTTCAATGAATTTGGGACTTACATTACTCAAAGTACCTCCCGGATCAATCAAATTGATATAGTTTTGTCAAAGATCTTACCTTCAAATTCTACCATCGTAGGTTGGTACGTTGCTTGATGATCCTCGTGGGTAGCATTGATCTTGGGCATACTTCTCGCCACCTCTCCAACTATTGACTCTTATTGGATTTGCGCTACTTGATGAATTCCTTTACGATACAGACAATTTTTAACATAGTGTGGTCCTCCACATCCCCAGCACTGCACTATGTGTGTAATAGCCATTTCCACCTCAGTCTTACCTAATTTCTCATTTGTCTGAGACTCACTTGGTAATTTGAATCTAGGTTGATTTTTGTTCACATTTTTTATTGGTTGACCTTTATGGGCTCCCCTGCTGATAACAATCTTATTTCCTTTACTTCTTGGTGTAAATTGAATTCCCTTTTTTATCAGTCCATTTCTTTCCTCCATCTCCCTTTTACCTAGTTTACTGATAGCACATTTGACCATTTCTTATAACTTTGTCCATGGTTTTCAAAATTTCAAGTTCGAGAAATTCTTTCGTAAATAACGAAAAACTGCTAATAAAGATCTGCACCTTTTGTTTTTCTTCTAATATGTAGGTGACGTATCACAACAAAGATGTGAACTTCATTATGCATTCGTCAATACATAACTTACCTAGTCAAAGGTTATGAAACTCTTTTGCCTTTTCGTTGTAAAATCTTTTAGTTAAATACTTCTCTTTGAAATACTTTTGAAATTTCTCCCAAGTTACATTCAGTTCATTTACTCCACATACCCTCTTCAACTCCTCCCACCATAAGGTGGCCTTTCCTTGCAGCTGGTAGATGTTGCAAAGCGAGCCTTTAGATTGTGATCATATTCATACAATTGAATGTACTTATTCATATTAATAATTTAGGCTTCAATATCCTCCTCTTGTTCACTGTCAAAGAGGGGAGGTTTTATCTTTCGAAATTCTCCTTGCAACTCAATTTTCTACCATTTTTTCTTCTTGTGATCTGATACATTGTCATATTCTTCATCTTGATTTTCTTCTTCGCCTTCTATTTTTGGATTTTCATTTCTAAATTCTTGATCACCAGTAGTGTTCCCATGTTTGGAACTAGGAATCGGTTGTCGTTGATTCTGTTTTTCAGAAAAACTCTTCATAATCTTCTTCGATTTTTGCATCAATCTCTCGTTGTATGTCTGCAACCTCATCATCTCATCCTTTAGTTCTTGTGCAGTTTCCAAAATGGCAGCATTAGTGTTGCACCACTCCTCCCCCAAAAGGTACCCATACTTTAGGATTGTTTTCTGGAAAGGATGTTGATCCTGTTCCCATCACAAATCTGAGTGGCATAAATCTAGACCTCCTCATGATGGTTACTTCTCTGTTCACATCACAAATGATGTTATTCATTCCTTCTCCATAGGTCTCTCATACCAATTTTCATAAAACTCACCATTTAATTAATTATCATATACAAAAAAATAAATTTAAACATATCAAACAATTATTAAACCATGGCGAAAGTCCTCGCATCATTGATTACATGATTTTAGTTATGACTTATAAGAGATTTCCATGCGAAATTAACACTTTGGTACATGGAAATGATTTACGAAGGATTTTAGGATTATTATTACAATTATGATGCTTTGGGTCCTAAATTTTCTTTGAACCTTTGTTTTCTATGTTTAACACCTAACTTACCACAACTTTGCATCGATGGATCCGTGCTTCTAGAGAGTTCATGGTGCATTACTGTTGGGCTCGCCGCAATGTGAAGAGCTCCTCATCGGTGACTCTCCATTACTTGGCGTCATCGAATGGTTGATTGTAGAGCCCTTTCCTCTTGGGTACCTTTACCACCATGGGATCTAGCATTTCCGAACTCCACCTGTGAGGTTCCTCAGCTGCCCAGTATCATCCAGGTGTGGAGGTTATTGTTTTGTCAAAGTTTTATGAGATTATGAGGTAGTACCTATGATGTGCCTAAATGACTCCTTTGTTCTTCCACAAGTATTACCAGAGTCCTTGCTACAATCAAAGATCAAGCAAGGCCGACCCAAATTCATTAATCAACTAAGGTTTGTTTCCCTCCAGCACCATTGTTTCCATTGGACAATATATTCAAGGTGGTTTCCTCACAAAATGTATGGTCTTTTCCTTTTTTAGGATTTGGCAAGGGTTTTAACACTCCTTCACTATGGAATGGTTGGCTTGGGTCAAGGTTTCTTTCTCGGGTCACCAAATTATGCCTCGCCCCAACTCTCTCTAGATACTAGTAAAGTGGCTAGTCTTCATTTATGAGAACATGAAGCTTTCATTGTGTTTTTCAATTGTTAGGGTTGCTGGTTATTAGCTATTGTTTGCTTCAGTCATTACCTGTGCTTCAACTAAGACTTTAATTTTATAAATTGAAATTTATTAAATTTCCTCGCTTTTCGAAGAGGGTTACTTTGTTAAGAGTACCCGGTCTTTTGAATGTAAAGACTTTCGAGGGTTTTGGACAACCTACTTGGGATTTACCATTATTTATGCACTAAATTTATATGGTTACAACATTATGTGTACTTTCAGTTTCTTCTTAACACACACACACAGATATATGTGTGTGTATGTGTGTGCGCGCGCACGTGTGTGTATTTATCAGTATGCTCTTTCTTGTAAATGCTTGAGCATGGATTTATGGGTTCAGCAGTATTGGAGATTTTAATGTTTATTCTTCCATCTTCCATTATTTAAATGCAACCCTCGTCACTTGTTTTAATGAGTACCCTTCGGGGTTTCTCTCTCTCAATGGGTTAATGTAATTTTGTTTTCTGTTTTAATTATGGTTACAATCACCTTCTATTCTACTATATATATAACAATATCTTGATTACTTGGGGTTTACTTAGTTATTGTTGTTCAAGATTACATTCCAGTTTTCTCTGTCTTTTGAATGGCAAGAAAATCGAATTTATTCTCTAGCAATTTGTTAAATAATTGTTCACTAGTCTATCCTCAGATTTATCATATTCAAATTTATTCTATGTTCTGTTCATGCTAGACACTAGATTATTCTCTCCCTAGGATGGTATAATTTAAACAAGATTGTATTTTCTCTGTTTACATTTTACAGTTGTAAATACACAGTTTTAAGTAAGGTTTCATTTTCTTTGTTTGCATTTTACAGTGGTAAAGACACAGTTATGGAATTTCTATTTATTTCTCTTTCTAAAATCTAGGCTTAATCTATTTTCTCCTTATGGTTTTGAACCAATTCTTAAGCCCCTAATTAATCTATATGAATATTTCTAATAAATAGAATTTGTAATTTCTTAGACAGAGTAGATACTTATCTCGTACTTCAGACAAGTTAAATTCATTCTTCAGTCCAGACTCTAGACTCAGTTTTTCAGTGCCTCCCAGCCATGAAATCAATAATGAACAAGCCGAATGTCACCCTGTGCCACTTCTCACATGTAGAAAATCGTAGCTAATAATATCGTGCTATGTGGCTATCTGGTCCTAACTAGAGTTAGCCCAGTAGCCTGTACAATCCATCTGACCTTCCAACATAGATCTTTTGTTCTTCATTTTCCTTTCTTTACCTCAAGTACACATTACCCTCAAGGTCCTTTTCCTTGCGAATAAATCTCTAAGGAGTGGTTAGGGTACATGTGAGAAATGTATAATTGACATTACTTCAAGACATTCAAGTCTTGTGTAACTACATCAAAATTTTTAAACATAAATAATTATAGACAAAAACATTGTCTTTATACTTCCTAATTAACTAACAATATCAAATTTGTTGACTATGGTAATTAAATATTTACAATTTCCACGGACATCCGACAATTCATTAACCATAATTATAACATCTCCTCTTTCTATTATAAAATCACAAAAAATATTAAACTTAACCAAAATAACTTTTTCTCCCTATCGTAATATTTTGAAAATATATAGAAATCATCGAAGAAGAGATCTCATCCCAACCTTTGAGTATAGCAATCACATCCAACCAATACTTCCCCAGAAACCTTTCTTTCAGTGTCCAAACTTGGTTGACAAAAAATATTCTATACTCATGTTCTTCGGTCATCAAGACCGCATTCTAGCCAAAATTTCAGCCTCATGCCAAACCTTCCAGGTTGTTCCTTTCGAATTATTTCCTTTTTCTCCCCTTTTCTCCAGTAGCTTACTCGATATTTTTTTTTTTTTTAAGAATGGGAACCGTCTATAACTGAGACAAAATAAAGTTGTCATTTGAGATGTCTTCCCATACATGAAATGTTTCAGTAGGCTTTTAGCTCAGCCCTACATTTACCAAGTTTTCTTACAGTAAAAACGAGTAAAGTAAAATCTACCGTAACTTGGGTGTTAAGTGATTCTTATTACAAATTGATGCAGATAATATTTAGTTAACATAGATGTGCTAGTAAGTTATGGTATTGTAAACAAGTTTATTTATACCTCAAAAATTTCGATAGTGAATGGGAATTAAATTTTTATAATTAAAATATTATTATATATATATATATATGGAATTAAATTTATATAATTAAAAATAATTATATATATTAGATATATATTTTATAATTATAATAATAAAATATTATAATTATATTTAGCTTTTTATTATTTTTATTTATATATTGTTAAAATAAAATATATTATAAGAAAAGTATTTTTATGTCTATTAATATTTATTAGATATTTAATTCATATAGCTATAAGATATTTAATTCATATAGCTATACTAGTATCTAAGTTAAACATATATATTAAAAAAACCTATTAAATAGATTTCTAAAAATTGATATTCACCGTTTTTTACCACGAAAGTTTTTTACCATTAAATAGAATTGGTTGAAATACAATAACTTATGAATTATAACCATTCTTTTATTAAATTGGAAAACAGAAGTAAAAGGAAACAAAAAAAACTGATTGCTTCTGAGACCGCCTCTATTGAGAACATCTCCTATTAATTATTTATTGTGATTAAATTAAAACTATAAAAGCTATTACAAAATGAACGTTCGACGCAGTCATAAACGTTAGCCTAGTTTAATCACACCGGGATAGAATTCAAACAGTCGCTCATGGTTAATGCCAGTGCAGATTTTTACATAAATAAAAATACGTTTCAGCGTATACAACTTTGGTACTTGCACACAGTTCGATTTAAAATTCTCAATCTAAAACCGTAGAGGGTAGATATGTTGTCATGAAGGCTCTAAGTTCAGATCAAAACTTTCAGTAGGGCACTTACCAGAGGGATCCAATGAAAAACTGGTTTTCAGATGGTGCTTTCCATTTTTCTCAGAGATATTCGGATCTTTCTCCGCAGAAAGACTACCTATATCCCTTTGTGCAGCTACGAAATCCTCAGCTGTAGATAGAGAAAAGTCTTCCCATTCGAACGAGAGTGTATAGGGCGATTTGCTTTTGATAACATTTTCTTTCATTGTGTTCATATACCTGCTTTTCATATACTGAATTCTATCCAACAAAGCAACGAATTCCTCGAAATCGTCTCGAGTACTTTCTATTGCCGTGCGCTGGCGTTTTCCTTCTACTCGATCTGTTTCATTTTGAGAGGATTCCCGTGGAGCGGAACCTCCTGACTCTAAGTCAAACAATCGTTTCGATCCCTTGTAGGAATCCATGGAAATACTTACTCAAAGATTAATCAATAACGCACGAAGTTGTCACTGATATCTAGAGTTGTCACGAGGAAATCAGACGGTGAATACTTTGCAACACCGGCCGTATGCAATAAACCTAGGTAGAACGGGCACGAACCTACTCAATTCAGAAATTTCATAGTGAACAGTCGATATCTATATCTCCATTATATAAAGAATTAGCTCTTGTAAACCACCAGAAAAAAGGGTCGCAGAAATACTTTCTGAAAAACCGGGGAAAAACCCATTCTCAAGAAAGAAATACTTGACGAGGGAGAGATTCGAAAACTCCGAACGACGGAAACTGAAACTTGTCTGCGCACATGACGCAATTATGTAACCTAATGATGTGACCAAATTAAACGCACATGGATATCTCTTTGCACACTAATTTGCGACTGGCTTTTATCCTGCGATCATTTCCTAAAATTCCGAATAAAGCTCCAGAAAATCGGCGTCCTCTACGGATTTGCAAATTCGATAGGATGGTAAAAAGGCGGGGATGTGGGAATTTTTTTTTTTTAAATTTCATAATAGAAGTGTTTGAATATTGTTTTTAATAGTAAAAATAGATTTAGTATCATCAAAAATTATTGTTAGAATATTTTATTCTTGCTGTACTAAAATTTTTGAACTTTTACAACTGTAATCTGGATTTACAAAAGTTCTACAGCATTTTATCAAAATCCTGCCGAAATTTCCATGATATTATTTTCTGAGCAAAATATGGAAAGAAAATATAACATATTGAGCTTGAAAGTGGAAGCTTTGGTACAGATGGAAATGATGGATGCAGAAGGTCATTTTGTTTCCCTGTGGATAAAATAAGGTTGTGTATCTAACACAAAGTAGCCTAATTTTTTTTTTCAAACACTTTTATAAAATCTTGGTGATAAAAGTAATTGCATTATTTTTTATAATAAAAATGAATTTAACAACATCAAAAACCTCATAAACACCCCCCAAAACTCTGAAATTTAATAACTGTAACCGAAATTTCTCAAAATATCTACCAAATATAAAAAAAAAAAAAAAAAAACATATCAAAAGTTCCATATTTTTTAAAACAAATTTACAACTACAATAAACTACTTACGCTAAAATCTCGAGTGTGCTCATCCAAATTGCCTGTTTGCCTCATCGTGATGGCGGGCGCCGTAGTTTCTCGACCTTGCCATGGGAGAGAATCTATGACAAAATCTGGAGCAATTATCACTGTCACGAAAGGAAGTGGGATTAAACAGAAATTTATTCCACGCATGTCACTGAAAATATGAAAGGAATCATAACTTCTTGTGCTGCCGACAATGCAGCACAATATTTTATAGGAGTGAACTAATCTAAACCGTCATTCAAGGACATTTGGTTAGGGTTTTACGCTCATAAAAATAAAGTAATAGGAACATCATTGCTGACCCCTCCAACTATAATGGGCGAAAGCCACTCCTTTCTCACATATTAGAATTTGTTCAGAATTTTAATTATCACGTCATGATTATATTAGATTTTAAAAACATTTTCTAGATTAAAAATCAGTTGTAATCACATTACAAACATAAAATAAAAAAAGTACACCGTAAATATTATTCGATTGAAAATTATTTTTTGAAAATTTTAAAACTTTATTTAATAAACGATTTATTTTTTTTTTTATTCTGATTATTAATTATGTAACTTAATATTTATTATTTAATTAAAGAAAATTATTTCTTTAATAAAGTGATAAAAATTAATTAACTAAATCCATGTTTACTTACTGATTGATATTTCTTATTAGCTGATTGATTTATAAAAGTAAGATGTTTATTTTCTCGAGATATTAAGTTTATTGAGGAATATGTTTTTTCATTAATGAAGGCATTTGGGAGAGAAGAAGCAATGGAATGAATTTTTATAAAAACATTAGCTAAATTTAAGAACAATTTAAGAAATTCTACTTTACTTCTCATTTTTTAATCTTTTTGATTTTGTAGTGAATGGATTTTATAATAGAATCTTAATTTTCTATACTTCAATTTAGTGACTTCAATTCAATAAGTGTGTGATCTTCAAGATAGATAGACTTTCTGAAAATTTGACATCTTCTAATTCATACTTGAATATAGCTATTTGTAAATTTGTGAATTCACATAGAGAACATTTTTTGAATTAACAATGGTAGCCGTTTAAGTACTAGGGGGTTTAGGCAGTGCACTATATTAGATATCATTTTGGGATTAGATGTTATGCTTATACCACCACCTTAATCTTCTCTCCAAATGCATCACTCCATATAGAAATTATTTGTTAAATTTATAAGTATAGCCATACTTTATCTAACCACACATATAATTTTTTATACCACCTTAAAACTCTCTCCAAATGCGAGCCCATTTAGAGAATATTTGTTAGATTGATAATTGTAGCCATCCATTATCTAACCACACTGAAATTGGAGCTTAGAAACTAGTCTTCACCAAATTCTAGACCACCTTAAATCTCTCTCCAAATGAGATCCCATATAGATAATATTTATTAGATTAATAATTGTAACCATCCATTATGTAACCACATTGAAATTGAAACTTATAAATTAGTCTTCACTAAATTCTCTTCTAAATTCAAATTCAATAATTTTTTCAAAATAAACATATAAAATTTATAATGAAAATACAAAATTTATAATATAAAATTCCTAATTGAAAAACTTATTAGACATAATTCATATCTTGAAGAAGAATAATCAAACAAATTCACCCCAACATCCAAAAATAATACCAATATTCCCCTTCTTTAATATATTAAAAAAATAATAATTAACCTAGTCAGATAAAAAAAATTGTTAACTTAATCCTTTCCCAAACGATTACCATATGCTATTAATTTTTATTAAAAAATAATAAAAGTATTATTTTAAAAAGGAAATGGATCATTATTTTGTAGCCCCATGTTTCTTAATAACATGTGCTCATCATGTCAAACTCACGAAAGGAATCTTTATTCTAAACCACTTTTTATTTTCTTTACATTGAGAACACATATTTGTAATGCAATATATATGAAAAACAAGAGAGTTGTTCGTAATGTGATGCAAAACCAACCTAACCGAATATAATTGAGAAGCATTTATAATGTTTATGAAGGCAAAAGCATCGATTATAGATATGCGTCATTTAATCTCAATGAAAGAATTTTAATAAAGTTAGTAAAAGACTTTAATAAATATGCATTTTTATGTAATATCTTTTTATATTATTCTATTTTTGAGATTAAAAAAATTGAAAAAATCTAACAAATTTATATTTTTATAATTATGTTTTGTGAATCGGTGATTAACGAGACTGAGGGGTGGTGGCGCAACATCACTATCTCACTTGGCAAATTAGCTAGGATATGTGGCATTTTACTAATGGTGAAGTTAAATGAAGTGATGGATGAGTTATAGATATAATTAATTATAATGAGATGGTAATGATAGCAAATTATGTTAGAGAGAGTGTTCGATTTACTCATGTGATGGCAGAATGAGTTATCACCCTATCTAGGATGATAAATTCAGGGCAATAGAATGTTGCCTTTTTTGATGTAGACAGAGGGAAGAAGGTGGGAAAGGAGTCACAAATCACGTTGGTAACCAAGGTGAATGAGTTAGGTTCATGTAGTCGTTATGAAGGGACCTACAATGCAGAGCTACAAGTTCAAGGTATTTTTGCACTGTAGCAATCTTCTGCTTTCTTTTTCCACCATTCTTCTTTAACTTCAAGTTTGGATGTAGTTTCCAATAGTGCTTCTCACCATGCCCTTCTTTCTTGCAATGAGCATATGATGACTTTTTTTCCTTTTACTTTGTCATCATTGTATTCTTTACATGGTTGTCTCATTCGCACTTTCCCATGCTTTCGAGGTTAATCAAGAGTAGTGGGTTAAAAAATAAACAATTGTTGTCGAAGATAATTATGTAAAGAACCAACATATTTCATCAAAGTATCAACTGAATCTAAAATAATGCCTAATGGCAATTCTTGCTTCCTTAAATATGTAGACTTTTTTAAAATTTAACATCTTTTAACTCATACTTGCATATAGCTATTTGTAAATTTGTGAATTCACATAGAGAACATTTTTTGAATTAACAACGATAGCCATGCTTATACAACTCTAACCTTCTCTGCAAATGCATCACCCCATATAGAAATTAATTTTTAAGTTTATAAGTATAGCCATACATTATCTAACCACACATACAATTGTTTAGTGAAAGACTTTAATAACAACACATTGTTAAGTAATAGCTTTTTATATTATTGTATTTTTGAGACTAAGAAAACTGAAAATATCTAAGAAATTTATATTTTTATAATTTTTATAATTATGTTTTTTTGAATTAGGTGATTAACTAGGCTGAGGGATGGGGGCACAACATCATTAACTCACTTGGAAAATTAGATGGCATATGTGCCATGTTACTAATGGTGAAGTAAATGAAGTGATGGATGGGTTACACTACAATTAATTATAATGAGAAGGTAACGATAGTAAACTATAGATGGAGAGAGTCCTTGATTTACTCATGTGATGGTAGAATGAATTATCACCTCGCCTAGGATAATAAATTTAGAGTGATAGAGTGTTGGCATTTTGAATGTAGACAGAGGGAAGAAGCTGGGGAAGGAAGCACAAATCTGGCTGGTAAACAAGGTGAATGGGTCAGGTTCATATAGTCATCATGAAGGGTCCTACAATTTAGAGCTGTAAACTCAAGGTATTTTTGCACTATCGTGATCCTCTTCTGCTTCCCTTTTCCACCATACTTCTTTGGCTTCAATTTTGGATGTAGTTTCCAATAGTTCTCCTCATCATTCCCTGCTTTCTTGGAATGAGCATAAGATGAGTTTTCTTTCTTTTTTGTCATCATTGTATTCTTTGCATGGTTGCTACATTCACACTTTCCCCTGCTTTCAAGGTTAATAGATTTCACACTAGCTGCATCAAGAGTAGTGGGTTGAAAAATAAACAATTGGTGTCGAAGATAATTATGTAAAGAACCAACACATGTCATCAAAGTATCGAGTGAATCTAAAAGAATTCCCAATGGGAATGCTTTCTTCGTAAATTCCTCTATGACACTTCCAACGTTTTGATGTTTGCCTTGTATTAAATGTTTTCATTTTATCATGGCTTTCTCTTAATATGGATAAAATTTCCTTTTTAATGCAAAAGAAAATTCAGATCAAGAAG
Organism: Pinus taeda; assembly: GCA_000404065.3. Taxonomy (NCBI): domain Eukaryota; kingdom Viridiplantae; phylum Streptophyta; class Pinopsida; order Pinales; family Pinaceae; genus Pinus; species Pinus taeda. Next base: position 106,233 of record APFE031592731.1, on the reverse strand, counting down.
AAATGGGTTTACTCATATGATTGCTACCTTTTATAAGTTTATTCTCCCACCATATAAGAGTTGTGCCTCCTAGTTGAAGAGATGCTAATTGGATCTTTTGCTTATCCCTTTCGATATGTTATATTCTGCAATATACTCCAATCTATCTCATCTAATTTTATATGTTTTCTATAGTATATTCTCCATTAAACATGAGAAAACAAAATATCACATCCAACTTTAAAAAAAAAAAGGACCTTCTTAGAACAATTTCTACACTAACTAGTAGAACGATGAGAAGAAGATGAAGAAGTAGAACATTCACTAGAATATGGAGATGGAGGCTTAGGAGGTTCTCCATTGTTTCCATAATTTAACAAGGCATCACCCTCTTCTTTCTCTTTCATCTTCTTATCCTTCTTTACCACTCTCTTCTCATTATCTACAAATAATCTATCTATATTATTTGTCATGCTGTAGAAGGATTTTTCAAAATATTTCTCATGTTTTGCTACGAATATCATCATATGTCATTTTCCTACTTTGTTTTGCACGCCCAATCTCTAGGTCAAAAGACCTATGTTTTCCTTCATCATTTTTGAGTTTCACCTTGGTTATCATTCAAAGTCACAATTCACATCATCAAGAAGACCACTATGATACCAAACATGATAAGGTATTCTGCTATTACCAGCATTATCCGAGATCTTTTATTTGGTTTATATTATCATAATTGCATGAAAGAGTATGTAAAACCCATATGTGCAAACACATAAAGAAGATGCAACGTAGAGGAAACCAAAAGGATAATGCACAAAAAAAATTATAATCAACTTCATGCCGTGTGGACTACGCCTTTGGGCCCTACTTCAATAGTGAGGAGGTTGCTTCATTCATCTCAGCAAAAACAAAATTGAATACATGGAAAAATACATTATTATAACTCCATTCTTGTGAGTGACTTGAAGTTCCACTGCTAAAAACAAAAAATTCACAACACCAACATGTCCATCTCATCCTTTTTAGATTTCTTATTTTAAGAATGACCCACTTCTGAAAGGTGCATTGTATTTTAAAACTTTGTGTCCATTAATTAACCAAAAATGTGAGCTTCCTCCATATACCATAATATTTATTTCTTATATTCCAAATCTTACTACACCATTGAAATCATTAAGAAATTCTAAGTTAAATGAGGGTAGATTGAGTGTAACTATCATTGTCAACTTTGGCCCCTCAGAGAATCTTTTAGATCCCACAATAGATTTTGTGGGAAATTGATTAGAATATTCCCTTTGAGTATTCCTCCTCAAAAATCATAACCATTGAAGGTTCCCATCCACACAGTTCCAACGCTCTTAATTCCGCAGGCCTCCACTTGTTCCGCTCCACTCTTGGCCTCCTCTTGTTATGTGAATGGAGGTTCATTTAAATATTAATGCACTGGTGGTATATCCAAAGAACCACCTGATGGGTAGTTGACTATCATGGTTATTGATAGGCCATTTCTTACAATCGATTGAGGTATGAATTCACTAGGTGCTTGTTTTTAATAAAACACACCAACAAATAGTTAAAAAATTATCTTTTGGTATAACTATAATTTTTTTGTTAGCGATCGATTTTCCACCGGCCAAAAATAATAAACACATTGATCATCATATAACCATTTAATGTTGGACTTGTAACCATTACCATATATAACATATAACCCTAAAATTTAGATGGACCATCCTTGGTTAATATATGTCGAGTTGAAAACATCATCGATAAATTATAACCTTCCTCTATTAATTTGTTATCCGACATTCAATTCCGGTGAAGTTGTGTTAACCCACCATACAGATATTCAAACTTAAATATATGTTGTTGCAATACCAAAATAGGTGCTACCATCGTGGTGCAATAGTAATTGATTATGCTAGCTCACGCTAGTTGAGACTTTGAGTCCTGGATATTAAGCATTATTTTTTAATTGGTAGACTAAAGTGGCCAACCTTAGGGTGCCATGTTGTGACTAGTGATTGGACCATATGGAAACCACAGGTTAGTGCACCTTAATGCCCTGTCAAGCCACTAGATGTCATGTGTCACTCTCTCGATGGTGCCACTTGGTGTTATGTCAATGGTGACATGTTGATTCATATTTCTTACTATGCTACTGAAGGATTTACTATGTGGTAGCCCAAGGAGGTGCTACTTGGCACCTTGTGTTACCAGTCTGCAATTTTTGTTTTCTTGAACCTAAGATGGCCATAACGTTTGCATACAAATTCAGATTGAGGTGTCATTTGCATTGTTGGGTTCCTTTTGACAACCTATTCAATCCTATCCTTATTTCACTCTAATTTCAGGACTTTGATTTATGAGCCATTAGGGATCATCCTGGATCATTAGAAATTATATAAATATTAAA
>APFE031592731.1:76223-93391 GCA_000404065.3 Pinus taeda | reverse complement strand
GGCCCATAGGATTCACTTAAATAAAACCTATTCTTGAAAATTAGGGTGAATGGAAGGTTGTAACTTCTAATTTCAAGGGCTAAATTTACCTTTTTTACCCTCTCCCTTAAAATAAGGTGGGCTATTTGAGGTGATTTGTAAAAATGTACTATGATACAAAATATTCGCCCACTAAAAATTTAAAACCCCTTAATTGCCCCAAAGGGCGAACATTCACCCCTAAAATCACCCCTAGAACTTTTACATGATCTAAACAAGCCATCACATGAAGCCAACATGGTCACTGCATGGTTATTTGAAGTCATTTATTTAATGAAATACTAACTAGTGACTACTTCAGCAATAATACAATATTGTTTAGAACACACGTTGTGCTATAATCACCACTATCTAATGACCAGTTTATTAGCCATAACTACAATATGTTCATTTTTCTATTATTCATTCAAAATGAAAGATTCAACTAAACAACAATAAAAGGTAACTCTTCTTGCATAAATGTGTACTTATCTTAATATTCTCACAATCTAGGAAATCATTCCAAGAAGAGACCTCGCCTCCCAACCTTTGAGTATGGAAATTATGTGAAATACTTCCCTTGAGCCCATTTTGTTTCCAAACATGGTTGATAGATAATATTATATACTCCTCGTCTTCTGCCATCAAGACCATAGTCACGCCAAAATTTCCACTAGCTCATTGTCCAACTCAAGAATAGCCTTTGCAACATGCCACCAAATGTTCCATGTTTTTCCTTTCAAATGATATATTTTTCCCCTCCCTTCTCTCCTATGAATCCCAACATTGTCAAAATTTTCTTAATGAAAATAAATTAACTAAAACCTATACATAAAACACTTCATCCTCCTAGGTGGCCTCTTCCGGGCTAAAGTGCTTCCACAACACTTTAACATGGGCAATAGCTTGCCTCCATAGTGTTATTTCTCTATGATTGAGTATACGTACAAGTTCTACTATAAATTCACCGTCTAGTTCAACATATTTACAGTCACAAAATTATCATCAACTATGTTCTTCATTATCAAATTTGATACCCACTTATGTATACTTCCTAGAAAAAATTACCTGCACATCTTTCCACATAATGATATCTTTAGAATCATATACATATTTATTTAATAGTGAAACATGGAATACATTATGAACTTGTAGGTGACTAGGTAGCGCAAGCTCATAAGCTATAGGTCCAATCCATTTTAGGATTTGGGATGGACCACAATATTGGGGGGCTGTTTTTTTGCAGTCACCCCATATCAATGTGATTTTTTTTGTTTAACCTGTACATAAGCATAATATCCAACTCAAAATTCCCTATAAGTCCTCTTTTATCAACATATTATTTATGTCTATATTGACAAGCTTTAAGATTCTAATGAACTTTCCTTACTGTATGTTCTGTTTCAGCTAGCATATCAAGTCCTAGAATTAATTTATCTTCATGCTTGCTCCAATTAGTCGATGTCATTTATTTTATTCCATATAGGACTTCAAAAGGGCTCACCTTTAGTGATTCCTGATAGCTATTATTGTATGCGAACTTGATTAGGTGAGGATATTCTTCCCACTTGGCCAACTGTTGCATAACATACATTCTGTGCATATATTCTAGTACTTGATTCACTCGTTTGAGTTTTCCAGTTGTTTGTGGTTGGTACGCTGTAATAAATTGGATTTTCATGCCAAGTCTAGTTAAAAAAGCTTTCTAAAATATAGAAGTAAATTTACATCCCTATCAGCAATTCTTGCCTTAGGCATTCCATGCAGTCGAAATATTTCTTTCTTGTAAATGTCAGCAATTTTCACACCTTTTAGGCATTCCATGCAGTCGAAATATTTATTTCCTGTAAATGTCAGCAATTTTCACACTTTTGTATGTAGATTGCACATGGATAAAATGTGCCGTCTTACTCAACTTATCCACAAAAAACCTAATTTTATCATTTTCCTTCTTAGATTTGGGTAGTCTTGTGATATAATCTAATGTAATGGTATCCCATTTCCATAAAGGTATTGGTAATATATGAAGTAAGTTGGCTGGATGTTGGTGCTCAGCTTTTATTTTTTGACACTCCAAGCATTTGGCCAAATACTGCACAATATCCTTCAACATCTTAGGTCAATACCCTGGGTGGGCAACGTAAAGACTTCTATGGAACTCATTTAAAAATATTTTCCAACGACCAATTCATTAAGGACATATACTCTACCTTTAAAGGTTATTAAGTTATCCCTATTTATACCATAATCAAACTATTTCCCAGATATGTTTTCTTCTTTTGTTTTCTTCCATAAAAATTCATATTTTGTGTCATTTATTATAGCTTCTTTAATTTGATCAAGGAATATTAATTATACCTAGCTATAGGAAATTTCATATACTTCATGAAATTTATGGCTTAAAGTGTCAGGTACTCGATTCTCCTTACCTTTGAGATGTTTGATTTCGAAATCAAATTCACTTAAAAACGTAGTCCACCTACCATGACGAACATTAAGATTTTGATTCTTAAAGAGACTAGTAAGGATGTTCTAACCAATCATTAACACATTTTTTTACACAATAGGTAGTTTCTCCTTACCTTTAATGCATGTATTACAACTGTCAGCTCCAAATAATAAGAAGAGTACCTATACTTGTGTTCTTTTAATTTCTAATATTCATAAGCGACCACCCTTCCCTCGTACAACATAACCCTTTCTACAACTTCTTGACATGTGTTAGTGCAAACCACAAACTATTTTTCGGGGTCCACAATTCTTAATATCAGGGTTGTGGTTAGGAGTTATTTTAATTGTTCAAAACTTTGCTAACATTCCACTATCCATTTAAAAGTTTTTCATTCTTATGAAAGGAGGTTATCTGGTAAGCAATTTTGGAAATTCCCTCTATAAAATAATTGTAGTACCTTGATAATCCCATAAACAATCGAATATTTGCTAAATTCTTAGGGTCAATCCATTCCACAATAGTTCTAATTTTCTCAATATCGACTGTTATTCCTTTTGATGATATCACATGGCCTAAATATTGAATCTAGTCCTTATATAACCTACACTTCCTATATTTAGCATATATATGGTGTTCCCATAACTTTTTCAACACTATTCGTAAATGCAACTTATGTTCCTCAAAATTTTTTGAGTCAATAAAAATATCATGTATGAAAATCAGAACAAATTTATCTAAATATGAATAAAAATTTATATTCATTAAACCCATAAATGTTGCAGGGGCATTCGTGAATCGAAATGGCAATACAACAAATTCATAATTCTCGTATGGTGTCTTGAAGGTTATTTTATAAATATCTTCTTCCTTTACTCTTATCTCATGATAAACCCACTGCAAGCTAATTTTAGAAACTAGTGTAGCACCCTTGACTTGATTGAACAAGTTGTTAATTCTGGGCATTTTGTATTTATTTTTTATGGTTAATTTATTTAAGTATCAGTGCTCAATACATAGTCATAACGTACTATTCGTTTTGAAAAACAACACAGAGGATCCCCAAGGTGATGCACTCAGATGAATGTAGCCTTTGTCTGCTATTTCTTATAACTACTTTTTTAGTTCATTTAACATGGTTACACTCATATGATAGGGAGCACTGGAAATTGTGGTGGCTCCTAGGACCGACTCTGTAGTAAAATCTATGTCTAGTTTCAGAGGCAATCATAGTATTTCTTCTAGAAACACATGAAAAAATTCTTGTAGGATTATAATATGCTCCAATGTACTTGTTTTATCTTTAGATTTAGTGTATGCTACCTACACTGCATATATTTGACACACCTTTTTGATTCCCTTGCCTAACTATAAGGTTGTAATGGGTCTGAGCTTAATAAGCCTCCTTATTCCTTGAGTTTCCTGCCTACTACCTTATTCATGACGAAGTTAAAGGGTTTCTTCTTAAAACTTACTAGTGTCCAGTATACTTCTAACCAAATCACTGCAATCAGGATATCATAAGGCCCTAGAGGGATCACGTTTAAATTTTCGCTAACTTGTTACCTCATAATTCCGACAGGGAAATTTTCTACTTTTGCAGTGAGTCTTCTCTTGGCTCCAGTAGCCAACATACCATATAGGGATTTTTGAATTTACTGGTTTGTAAATAAAAATTTTATACTATTATTATGCTACTATTACTCAAACTAGCCCTGGGATATATTAAAATAGACACAACATGATTGAATATGTTACCTTCAAATTCTGTCATGGTAGATTGGTATTCTGCATGATGATCCTCCCGGGCAACATAGATTCTTGCTATGCTTTTTTCCATCTCTCCCACTTTTGTGGAAGTTTCTTGAATATTAACATCTATTTTTCAGCCTCGATGAGGAAAGTTCTTATAGAAATGGGGTTCCCTAGAACCCTAACACTATAAAGGAGGTTTTTGGTTCTAATTAAACTCTATTTTGTTGGAGGTCTCCATTGGCTTGGATACACCTTGAACATGAAACTCGCATTGGATATTTCCAGCGAACTTAGTGTATTGATTTTTATTGAAATATTTATGATTGAAAAAGTTTTACATTTTTATTTTATTGAAAGTTCCTTTGCACCTTATTACTAGGCCCATTTCTACCTTCTTCTCCTTTTGACTTCGTTTGCATGTAAAAAATCTGAGCTTTTTGGAATGCCTCATCCATTGTTTTTGGGGTTGTCAAATTCCAAATTCTCCTTGATAAATCATTGTAAACTACTAATAATATGATGCACCTTGGCTTTTTCTTCCAGAATATAGGGACCATACCTTAGTAGTGAAGTGAAGTCAAATATAAATTCATCCATATATAATTGTCCTAGCATCAAACCATGAAATTCATTTTCCTTCTCATCATGAAATCTCTCTGTCAAATATTTCCCTCTAAAATGTTTTGGAATTTATCCTAGGTTACATCATGTTCATTAATTCTCCAAACAACCTTCACTTCTTCCCACCATAGGGTGGTCTTGCCCTACAGTCGGTAGATGTCCAACTTAGCCTCTAGATTGTCATCATATTCATAAACAAGGAAATATTTCCTCATGTTAATTAACAAAGATTTTTGAGCTTCCTCATTTTGACAGTCAAATGTTTGGTGTTTGATATTTTTAAACTTTGTTGTAACTCAATTTTCTGCATTTTAGCTTTCCCTTGCTCATTAACATTTTCCAACTCTTCTCTATTCTCATTCTGGCATCCCTTTGACTCTTTATTATTGTCTCTAGGAGGGTGTATCTCAGTTTTGTGCTCTAGTTTGGGGCTTGGATTAGGATTTATCTCATTTTGTCTATCTGAAATGATTTTCATGATTCTTTCTTGTTCTCTCATTAGCCTTTCATTGTCTTCCTTGAGATTAGCCATTGCTATCGTCATCTGTTGGACAATCTTTAACAACATCACATTTATATTACGTGATTCTTCTCCCAGTTGGACCCACATAATAGGATTATCTTGAGCTATTGGAACAGGTCAAAATTTAGTGTTTAGTCCAACTAGTAGTGTATTTCCCACTCCTTTCATCATATCGTTCCTATCTATGCATGATCAACACATTGTTGTTACTGTTTTGTCAATTTAGTGTCCTAAATTGCTACATATATTATCAATCTGGGTGTCATAAATTAATGAAGTGTACTGCACTATATGTGCTAAATAACCCTTTCTTACCTCACTATTTTCAAGTTTATGTTTGCTTTGGGGTTTTGTTCTTTTGATTCCAAAAGTTCTGCAATGTAGTTAAAATCTTAATCTATTGCTGCTAAGAACCTAGAAAAATGAAGTGAGAGTCTAAAAGTGCTTTTTAGGACAAGTTTGGAAGTGGGGTTTTCAAAAAAAGAAAGTGAAGAACAAACCTTATCTTCTTGTTATTGTAATGGTTTCCAAAACATGAGTTGAAAGGACTCTTAAAATTGTTGTCTACTTAATTATAAAACCAAACATAAGTGAGAAAATGGAATTGCAACTATCTATAACAAATCAAGAATGAAATTCTGGAAACAAAACTACTTCTACAGTCTAATCTACTTGCAAATTTAAAGCTTAGTGAACTACTAAATATGGAACTGCAACTACACCAAGGAAAAGAAACAAAAATGAAACTGCAGCTATTCTATTTATGAAAGAAAAACTAAATGAAGTATTGTTATCACTTTTCTATATAATTTAGGGAGAATTGACTCCTTATGATAGCAAGAAACATTTGAGAGATTCCATTCTTCATCATTCTGAAAGAAGTAAACATGAAAATGCAAGGAAAAATTCATTCATTGGTAAACATTTCACCACTTAGTTTTAGGTTCAACCAGCAACGAAGGGCTTTTGGAAATGTCTATTTAAATCATGAGTTGCTAAAATGATAAGAAAATGGCATTAAGCTATCTAAATCTAAACTAATGAACAACAAGAAATCTCATTCATAAACTCAAAATTTCACCATTTAGTTTGAGGATAAACCATAAATGAAAGGCTCTAGAAATATTTGTTTATATCACGAGTGACTACACTAAGAAGAAAAAGGCATTAAACAACAAGAAATCTGATTCATAAACTCAACATTTCAGCATTTAGTTTGAGGATAAACCATCAGAAATGCTTTGGAAACATCCATTTATGTAATGAGTGACTATTCTAATAAGAAAAGGCATGAAACAACTTAAGTTTAAAAACTAAGGACTAAGGAACAACAGAAGAAATAAGTCTAATGATGCTACTATCGACAATTTAAAACTTGCATGTCGTCATGCAACCAAAATTGTAACACACTTCTTCTATTGCATCTGCTCTGAAATCTCAGCTAGAACATCCAACCTTTTCTTGCTTCTTTTCGTTGCAACTGCCATTCTAGGTTTTCTCATGAGGAATCTATATTTAAGGTTGATGAGAGCCCTGCTTACTTTCTTCTTTTTCCTTTTCAATTTTTTGTTCTTCTTATGCCACAGACCCAAATGAAGCATGGTATTATCATGAATGATCCTTTCCAACTCACTTTGTTGTTTTAAAGTTTCATTTTCCTTCTGAATATGCCTATTTAAGGCGTATAACTCATAGATTTCTTTCTTAAGTGAGTTAACCAGAGTCTCTTGTGATGTAGCTGGCTACTCAGGTTTGGATGAAGTCCCCTGATCTACTAATGTGTTCTTCTACTCTAATAACTCAATATAATCATAAATCCATTGTTGAAATGGGTCAATTCCTGGAGATACTCTCTTTGGACTAATTTCAAAGTCTAGTTGAGGAGAATGTTGTGGGCTCTGCTCAAATGAGATGTTATCTTGAGATTGAGTTGGAGTCTCCTCTCCCAAATCTATGAGTTGGGCCTCTTTTGTTTTTTTTTTCTTCATTCTTCCTTTAATCCTAGAGCTTCTCCTCAAACTTTGTGAGCCTATGTTTTCTTCCTCTATGACCTATCTTCTTTTCCCCTTTTCTTTCTCTTTCTTGGATTGTCCTTTGATGTGGACTAATTTCTTAGAGAGTAATTTCTCCTCCTCTAATGAAGGCTCAGGAGTTTGATAGATTTCCTCAACTTTTCTTTTCATTTTTTCTCTCTGTTTTGTTTGCTTTATGATTTTTGTTAGAGTTTTAGAGAATTTTCTTCCTCACTGTTTCCTTTTATTGAACTTGTAGGAGTGTTTTGAATTGGAAGACTTGTTCTTCTCCTCCTATTCTTTTTCACTGAGCTTCCTTCAGGTAACTCATGTGGATCTTGGAAAAGGTTTCTGATCAAGAGGTTTTCCCATGTGTCTCCTATATCCTTCAACTAATATTCAACTAGAATTTTTATGGGACCATGGTGATAAAGGTGAGGCTCTATATCTTATATTTTCTTATGAATAGTGGTGGACATCCTCTTTAAGCTATTCAATAGAAAGTAAGGGAGATTGGTGGTTCTATCCTTAAGAAAGTTCATCAAAAACATTATGTGATACATATAATTGAACCATATATACCTTCACATGTGATAAATTTATGAATAATCAAGAAAAAACTACTCCATTTATCCTCAAGTGCAGAGATGGGGATTCCTCTTTCGAAAATTGAAATATCCATACCTGGGTTTTAGAGAATGACTTTCCAACACTCATGATGGAATTCCTTATTCTTGGACCACCTCTATCCATATTTCGATAGTTCGGTTATAGCTGCAATGAAAGACTCAGTCACCGAGAACTTTATATCACTAATCTCCACATTTACTCCATCAAAAGATCTAGCAAATGTCTTGGTGATTTCTTTGTGATGGCCATTGAATTTCTCAATAAACTACAACCAGCTAGCCTTCTTCAGCATCCCTTTCAACTGAGGGTAGCCCTCCATAAACTTCACTCCTATAGGTCTTGTTCTTACAATGCGACCCATTGCTCTTTTCTCTGCTCTTTGTCACTGTCTGTGTGGAGAAAGCTTCTGCAAACGATGATATGTGGCAACAAAATTGTTACAAAGATGGAAATAAAATATTAGAGTACTGTGGAAAGAAAACGATGGATATGGGAATGAAATATGGAGCGTATACGAAGCATGGTGACTGTATGCATGAAGAAGTTCGGAGAGTATTGCTCGTACATAGAACCGAAAACTGAATGAATAGTCTGAGTGCTCGTATTCATAAGAAGACTGCAGGAGTAAAAACGAGAAGCTCCATGTAATGAGGAAATAGTACGGATGGAAAGATTTGTATCCAACTGGGTTAAGTCACTTGATCAGCCGTTTAAACAGGTGTAACGAAAAAGTACAGTTAAGTACGAGTGAAAGTCAGGGATCAAGTCATGAGACTGTTAAGCATTAAGTCAGAAGGTATGGTGGAGTAATTGCAACAATAAAATCACATGATGACATGTCAAGGGGTAGTGATTATTCAAATTATACAACTTATGCTTTTATATTGCTATTTGAAATAGGATTTTATTCTCACCTCTAGAACCATACATTTCCATTTGCTAACCTTTGGTTATTTTCCTTTGCAGGTGCTTAGGTGTTGATGCATCTTCAAAAGTTGATTTCTCCTTCAATATCTGCATATGGCATTTATTATGAACTGGTTTTTTTTATTTTTCTGAGCTAATGATCAAATTGTTACTTCGAAGTCAGATTGGCTGTAAAATAGGATTAGTTGCGGAACCGGAGAACAGTTGCAGAATGCAAAACAATGAATATGACTTGATGAATGTATGAAAATAGAAAATGACTATGTGGATGAAATATGACAGAATGAAAATGAAAAATGGAAATTGAAGAAAAGTTTATTGATGGAATATGGTGGTGAAATGGAGTGAAATTTGCATAAATAAAATGGAATGGAATGAAGTAAACCAAGAATTTTCAGAAAGCATAATGAAGGACCCCCTTTTTTTTTTGGAAAATATAGGGTGTGAGAGTCTTCTAATTTTCACCCTGTATTTTCTATATAAGGATGCCAATCAGTGATTGGTTTGCAACCTTATACATTATTTTATTTATTTATTTATTATTTTTTAATTGATGACGAAAGGAACAAAGACTAAGTTGGTGTAGAAGAAGGATTCTTCTTCACCAACTTCATTTCACAATTATTTTGAGAGATCTTGATAAAATCCTCCGTTCAGATTGGCTTTTGATAAATCTTCAGCCTATGACCATTCACAAGGAGAGGACTTTGAAGCTCATCTATGGTTCTGATTCTTACTGCTCCATTACTGAAAACATTTTCAATCTCATATGGCCCAAGCCAGTGAGTTTAAAATTTTCCTTGAAAATCCTAGAATTTTGAATCAAATAGCAATTCCCAATCTCTCTCTTGAAACCTTTTATCCTTGACATACTTTTCATGCCACTTAGCTCTCTGTTAGTAAAGTAGACTAGCGCTTTGAATAGCTTCTTATCTGATTTCATCAAGTTCATTTAACTGCACCAGTCTATGCTTTTGAGCTTTTGACATATCCATACCCAACTTGACCGCCATCTTGAAATTTTTGACTTGGAACTCAATGGGGAACAGGACTTGCTTTCCATAAACAAGTTCATAAGGTGTATTTCCTATTGTGTTCCTCCATTTAGTTTTATAGGCCCACAAGGCTTCAGTAAGCCTTTCTACCCAATTTCTTGTATGTAGATGCACAATCTTGGTGAGGATTCCTTCAATTACTTTATTTGTAGACTCTACTTGACAATTTGGTTATAGATGATAGGGAGTGAATTTCCTACGCTTGATCTTGTACTATTCCATAAGCCTCTCCATCATTTTGGATGTGAATTGAGGTCCCTAATCTGTCGCAATTTCTCTTGGAACACCAAAGCAAGTAAAACTATCCTCAAAAAGAAAACTAACTACTAAATATTCATTAGCAAAAAGTAATGCTCTAGCTTCTACCCATTTGGTGACATAATCAGTGCATACCAATATATACTTTTTCTCCTTGGATGGAGGATTAATAGGTCCAATAAATTGTAAAGCGCATTTTTCAAAGGGTTCGATAAGTACCTGAGGTTGTAATGGCATATCATTTGAGGGAGCAGGTTTCCCTACCATTTGGCAGTTGTCGCACCTTCTGACATATTATTTTGCATCTCTAAAGATGGATGGCCACTAATATCCTAAAGAAATGATTTTATAGGCTATCCTCTTGTCAGCAAAGTGTCCACCACACAACTCATCATGACATTCTTTGATAATATCAGGCATTTCATCTTCCCTAACACACCTTCTGGTGATAATATTTGGCTCTGTTTTATACAATTCATTAGAGATCCATGAATATATTGAACTAATTTGAATAATCTTTCTTTTCTCTCTAGGAAATAAATGTGAAGGTAACTCCCATGTAACCAAATAGTTAGCAACATCTACAAACCAAGGAGATTGAGTAGTTACTGCAAATAGATATTCATCAGGGAACTTATCCTCAACTGGAGAGTCTTCCTTGATATTTTGAATCTTGGACAGGAATAAGCAACTCTGTTTTGTTTTCCATGTCTATCTATCACATAAATATTGAATTCTTGTAAAAGTAAAAGCCATATTGTAACTCTACCGTTAGTAATAGGTTTATTCAACAAATATCTAATTGCAGAGTTATGTGTATGAATAAAAGCTTCATATCTTGTTATATAATGTCTAAACTTGTTAATTGCATGAATAATAGCTAAGAACTCTTTTTCAGTCACAATATAATTCAACGTAGTGGGAGCTAAATTTTTACTTGTATAGTAAATGGCATAAGGAATCAAATATTTTTGTCTGAGTACAACTCCTAGATCTGTATCTGCAGCATCTGTAGAAATATCGAAAGGAAGTTTCCAATTTGGTCCTCTTAAGATATGTGCTTTAGATGTTTTTGCTTTCAAGGTTTCAAATGCTAGTTGGCAATAAGAATTCAACTTGAATTCACAATCTTTTGTAAACAATTTCAAGAGTGGAGATTCTACTTTGATAAAGCTTTCTATGAACCTTCTGTAATATCCTATAAATCCTAGAAAACTCCTAACATCCTTTTGGCAATTTGGAATTGGTAACTTAGAGATGACTTCAACTTTAGATTTGTCTACTTTAATTCCATCTCTTTAGATGTGATGTCCTAAAAGCATACCTTCCGTAAACATCATAAAGCTTTTCATGGCTTAGTGAAAGGTTTGTTTCTTTACATCTTTTAAGAACTTTTTCCAAATTTTACAGGGCTTCTTCCATCTCTTTGGAATGTTGCAGGTGCATTACATAATCCAAAAGGAAACACTTGGTAGGCAAAAGTTCCCCATGGACAAGTAAATTTGGTCTTATCATGATCCTCAGGTGCTACCTGAATTTGATTATAACCACTAAAACCATCCAAAAATGAAAAGTACTTTTTACCTGCTAATGTATCTAATACCTGATCTATAAATGGCAAAGGAAAGTGATCTTTCAAGGTTGCTTTATTCAATTCTCTGTGATCAATGCACACCCTCCTTTTACAATTCTTTTTAGGCACAATTACCAAAGGAGAAGCCCATTGGCTATCTAAGATTGGGTAAATGAAGTTTACATTGAGTAGTTTTTTGAGCTCTTCTTTCACAATCTCCCTGAGATTTGGATTCATCCTTCTTTGAGGTTGTCTGACTGGTCTACTATTTTCCTCAATATAGATATGATGGATACAAGTCTTTGGGTAAATACCTTTCATGTCAGTATACTCCCATGCAAATGCAGCAGAATGTTTTTGTAAGATCTTGGTTAGCTCCTCTTGTTGTAATCTTTCCAAGTTTTTGTTTATGTTCAATGTTCTACTTGGAAAAATTTCAATTGTAGAGCTACCAAACTCTTCCATAGAATAGAGAGACATCTGCTTAGATGACAAGTATTCAACATTAGAATTTACCTGAAATTGTGCATGATCATATTCTGAAGATGCTTCAAAATTTTCTAATGTGTCCAAAATTTGACTATCCTCACTAATTTCTGATATAGTAAAGATAGGTTGAATAACATCCTCATCATAAATCCATTACCTTTCATCTATTTCGGTGATTGATTTTGCTGGAGGATACAAAGTAAATTTGTTTGTTGAACTACCATCACAAGTGTACATGTCACCAGATCTATAACTAATAAAAGCATCAACTGTGGCCAGCCAAGGTCTTCCTAAGATAAGTGGGTTTCCTCATAGGTTACTCTTGGGAGTTAAAATCATGAGATCAACAAGATATTCCCATGAATCTGAGGAGACTGAAATGTCTTCTAGCGCACCATCTGGTTTGATTATTGATCTATTTGCAATTTGCAGTAAGGTAGGTGTGTAAAGAATATTAGGAAGTTTAAGTTGTTCCATAGTCTATCTACTCATAATGTTTATTGCTACCCCTAAGTCAATCAATGTGTTTGGAATTTCAATCCCATTTATGTGTCTCTTGACAATTGGACTTCCTGGATCCACATATTTTTTCATGGCAATCTTTCCCATCATGATGTCTACTATTTTTCCTACTACGTGAATTCTTTTTGTCTCTCTTGGTTTTCATCCTGATCTTTTGATGCTCAACTCCTTTATTGTTTTTACTAGAATAGGAATTTCTCGAATGGCTTGTAACAAAGGAATCTTGATACAAACGTTATTTAATTCATCTAGGAAGTCATGATTGGGCAACAATATATGTTTTTCCACTCCTCTATCAATTTGCAATTTCTCAAGAAAAAGAGGTGTAGAAGTAGATGCATGTTGTTCAATTACAGGAGTTGTGTTTATTGACTCTTTTTGTTTTTGTTTTTGAATGTTTTGGTTTCGAAAGGATGTTCCCTCGAAAATTTTATTGACTTTTAGAGAATCCTCCTCAGAAGCACCTTGTTCTTGAATACCTATAGAAGTTTTTTCCTTTTCTAATATCCTACCAGATCTAAGTTGAACATCATTAAGATCTAGAGGAACAATCATGTAAGTATGAAATTGTTGTCCTTCTACCATGTAAACATTTTGAGGGCTTTTATTATTGGGGTTTGGAAATGGTTGGGTTGGAAGTTGATTTGGCTTTTGTTGAAATGGAATTAAGAGTTGAGGATTTTGACTTTGTTGTGGAAATGGAAATGAAAGGTGAGGGCTTTGATTTGGAAGTTGTGATTACTGATTTTGCTAGTTATTTTATGGGGGAGGAGAGCTCTGATAAGATGGAGGATATTGATAATATTGAACAAATCTCCCATATGGATTTTGTACCCCTTGTGCCCATGGTTGAGATTGATAATGATTTTGAGGTTGAGGCCAAGGCTACTGCCAAGAATTCCGGTTTGTTGGGAGCTGAAAATTCATTATATTATTAAATCCCTTATTTTGTGGCCTTTGCCAAGGTCTTCTTGCAACAAAATAAAGAGGTTCTATAGAATTTGGGACTACTTCCTCTTGAAAGACAACCTTAAGACCTAGGATTGAAGGACAATCCTTGGTCTCATGACTTTCTAAACAAATCATACAAGTTTCTACAATTTTTGCATCTAAAGGGCATTCCTTTAGAATGTGTTTCATTTTTCATTTTGGACAAAAGATGGCTAAAGCATCAGCTTCTATTTTTTTCTTGTTTTTTATTTTTAGGGTGTCTAGCTGCTCACTAAAGCTCCCTAAAATATCAGTTTTGATCTCATCAAGCATATTGCCAATTTGTGCCCTACTTACAGACCTAGTTGCAGATTTGTTTGCTCTAATAAGAGAAGGATCTCTTGGTCCTTTCCCAGTTTTAGATTTCCCTCTTGAGAGATGGACACATAGTTTTGTTATGTCACTTAATGGAAGTTGAGAGATGTCTCCCTTCCCCATCATGTTTAGGATATCTATCCATTCTTCTCTAATGGCCTTCAACAAAAGACCTTTCAAGGTCTCTTCATCTAAACTGTTCATTCTTGTTGTTTTCAAATTGTAGTTAAACCTATCAAGCAAATCCTCTAATTTTTCATCTTCCTTTTGCATCATTTTGAATAGTTCATCCTTATGATTGGTAGGCATATAGTAATCCAAGTATCGATCCAAAAATGCGTGTTTCATATCATTCTAACTTCTATTGGATTGAGTGACTAACCCCATAAACCATTTCAAGGTAGCCCCATTCAGTGTTGAAGGGAACAATTTGAGTTTTTGAGAGTCTTCTAAATAGTCATAAGTTCGGTATAAGACTTCAAGCTCAAACAAGAGTGTTTCAGGGTCCTCACTTCTTAACCCATAAAATTTTGGGAGGACAGATGGTGAAATATTTTTCATTGGTTTATGTGTTTCCTCATCTACTATAGGGAATCCAAATGAGTTACCTCCTTTCCTATTTCCTCTGCCTCCTCCATTATTACCTCTACCTCCATTATGACCTCTACCTCTACCATTATTTCCTCTACCTCTACCCCCTCCTCCAAATAGTGAAAAATCTCCATCTTGCTCTTCTTCTACAATGATAGTTTCCTCATAATCTTCCACTTCTTCTATTATTGGCTGATGAGAGAGAGTTTCTACTTCTTCTTCTTCTCTAGGTATTACTACTTCTTCAACTACAATAGGCTCCCCTATAGAGGTGAAAAAAGGTTCCTCTCCTAGGTTTGGTTTAGTAGGTGAAGTGGGGGAATATCCTAACTGAGTTGTTGCCCCTTGAATTCCAGGAATCCTAAGGCTAGGAGTATGAGTCTGGGATGGAGGTGTTTCCTTTCTAACTCTTGGTGGAGTAGTTGGAGTTGTGAAAATTGAACTTCTGCACCTAGCTATAAATCTACCCCTATAATTTATTTCTTTATGAATGTCATTGTTTTGTTTTGTTGTTTTGTTGTTTTTTTTTAGTTGGAATAACAATTCTTTTTCTGATCCTCCAGATCACACAAAGTGCAAGAGGAGAGCATACTCGAGAAATTCAATTTTTATTTTTTTTCAATGAATGTAAGAGATAGGCTAGCTAGTTACACTTCCTCGGCAATGACGCCAAAATGTTTAGTCAATTTCGTGTCCCAAATTGCTACTTAAATTATCAATCCGAGTGTCGTAAAATAATGCAGTGTAGTGCACTATATGTGCCAAATAGCCCTTTCTTACCTCACTATTTTCAATTTTATGTTTGTTTTTGGGTTTTGTTCTTTTGATTCTGAAAGTTCTACAATGTAGTTAAAATGTTAATCTATTGCTGCTAAGAACCTATAAAAATGAAGTGAGAGTCTAAAAGTGCTTTTTAGGCCAAGTTTGGAAGTGAGGTTTTCAAAAAAAGAAAGTGAAGAACAAAGCTTATCTTCTAGTTATTGTAATGGTCTCAGAACATGAGTTGAAAGGACTCTTAAAACTACTGTCTACTTAATTATAAAACCAAAATTTAAGTGAGAAAATCAAATTTCAGTTGTCTATAACAAATTGAGAATGAAATTCTGGAAACAAAACTACTTCTGGTATCTAATCTACTTGCAAATTTAAAGCTTAGTGAACTATTGAATATGGAACTGCAACTATACTAAGAAAAAGAAACAAAAATGAAACTGAAACTATTCTATTTATGAAAGAAAAACTAAATGAAGTATTGTTATCACTTTTCTATAAAATTTAGGGAGAATTGACTCCTTATGATAGAAAGCAACAATTGAGAGATTCCATTCTTCATCGTTCTAAAAGAAGTAAACATGAAAATGCAAGGAAAAACTCATTCATTAGTAAAAAATTTCAACACTTAGTTTTAGGTTCAACCATCAACAAAGGGCTTTCGGAAATGTCTATTTAAATCATGAGTTTCTAAATTTATAAGAAAATGGCATTAAGCTATCTAACTCTAAACCAATGAACAACAACAAATCTCATTCATAAACTCAATATTTCACCGTTTAGTTTGAGGATAAACCATCAACGAAAGGCTCTAGAAATATTTGTTTATATCATGAATGACTACATTAAGAAGAAAAAGGCATTAAACAGCAAGAAATCTCATTCATAAACTCAACATTTCACCATTTAGTTTCAGGATAAACCATCCGAAAGGCTTTGGAAACATCTATTTATGTAATGAGTGACTATTCTAATAAGCAAAGGCATGAAACAACTTAAATTTAAAATCTAAGGACTAAGGAACAACATAAGAAATAAGTCTAATGATGCTACTATCAACAATTTAAAACTACATTTAAGAAGCTAGAAACTAGAAAACTACTTCTACACTGGAATGCAACTATCTGAGTTAGTGGAAATAAATGACACAAGATGCAATGAACACAGATTCTTAGAAATGATTATGAACACCATAAGGAAACAGTAAATGTACAGTTGAAGGAAGAGATATAACAAATGAAAATGTGCATAAATGAAAAGTAACATTGACAACGCAAGGGCCCTCTACAAGGTCCAGGACTAGCAACACAAAATTACTTCACATGCTTCAGATATCCATAAAAACTGAGTTTTTTTTTATATTTAAAAATAGAGCACTGCATGTCTCAAACTACAAATGGAAATTGCACTATTACATCAGCTAAAAAACATTAACTAGTTTTGTGTTCCAAACACTGATATTTATAGAAAAAATACACAATTGTTTTTAAGAGAGAAGTCCTCTACAACAAACACATAAACAGGTGGTATATCTGGAAATTTAGTCTTCGGTTGGCTTGAAAAGTAAATCTCCGAATAATGGTTGTTGGATATTGGTTATGCGGGTGGCAAACAACATCCTTAGCTTCAAGAGCCTACCTTGGATTCGTTTACTAAGAAATGTGCAAAA
>APFE031592731.1:57011-75478 GCA_000404065.3 Pinus taeda | reverse complement strand
TTATGAGGTTAGATTTTATTGCTCCTTGATATTATGACCTCTTGACACTTGATTAGTACATGTGGCTTATGCATAATTACACCAATCTCAATGCTTGTATATTTCACACAATTTTTTATGATATTATTATCCCATACTTGTTGTTATGACATTATTAATGGGAGTCGAGAGCCTTCTCCCAACAGTCACATTGATGAGAGTGGATTCGATGGGACCAAAGGGTTAGGTGGCTCCCTCTACTCCATCAATGTGAGTGAGGTTCAATCATGTGGTGGTAAATCTAGTGGGGAGATAGGGTAACAAACTTTCCATCCCTCTTGTCACATGACTAGTCATTTGCAATGATGGTCCTGAAACAAGAAACTTTGTAACTTCGTGAGTGTACCTCTGGGTTCTATGACTGTTTAGCCTTACAGGTATAATACTGCAACCCTTTTATTCCATAACCCTATTGTTTTGTAGCTTACCCTTAAAATTTTCTCATTTTCATTCCTTATTCAGGATTTTTGTTTCATGTTCGCAGCATACAATGGTTGTTGCAGGAGTCTATTAGAATACCCAGGCTCTAAGATGAATCCTCTCTATGGTTTCCTCAAAATTAATATGTTTTCTCTTTTTCTTTCCCTCCTCTGATACATGGAATGAATTCTCATTTCTTTTTGTCTACTCACAGGGTTACGACATGCTCCTGCTCAGTCCGAACAACGGAACCATGTAAGTTCTTATTTTACAATATTTTTTTCTTAACTTACATAGGTTCATTAAGGTTTTTTATTGTAGAGAATGTCTCCAACATTAAGACTATTAGTGATTGCAATTATAGTACATCTGCTCTGCGAAGGAGTTTGTTTAGCATTTGTGTCCACTTTGCTATCATTACAATTTTATATGTTAACCCTCATATTCCTGTTGGTAGGTTGCTTTCAAGGCTAGTGTTAAGATTTGCAAGATAAATCTATGGTTTAACTTTAAGGTCTTTGGTGGCTTATCCTTTCTTGGTTTCAGTTGTAGATGTTAGCGGCCTAACAAAGGTTTTAGCCTTGGTTATGTTTAAATGTTTAAAATGCCATTTACAAATGAGTAAATTCAAAAATCCTTGGCTAGTATAGTTGGATAAAGGAGCGAGGAGAAGAGTCACTACAAAAGTAGGAAATTTTCCTATCGAAATTATGAGGCAACAAGTTACAGTAAATTTAAATGTGTTTGCTTCTGTCTCTCTTTTAAGAACTAAAATTGTATATGTTGTGTTGATGGTAGCTCTTCCTTTTTATATGTATGTACATACCCTCACTAAGGGTTGAACTGAAACAATAACTTGTTTCTTTTTATATATTCATAGTGATGTTACTCGGATCAGGGTTATGCTAATTATTTTGTGCTTTGTTACATTACTTAGTATTTGTTATTGTTGGATTTCAGTTAGTATTGCAATAATGGTTCTTGTTATTTGTTTACATACCATTGAGGTTATGGTCTATATAGGTAGAAACAATTTTCTTATTTTCTTCTATTTCAATCAAATATTTGTAGCTCCAAACTAGTTGAGGGTGACTGACACTTTTGCGAGTCGAGCAAAACTAAACTGACTTTGACATGAATCCTGGTCACATTATTTACGAAATGATTTAGTTCCATGGATGAAAATTATTTTTAAATTTTGTCTTTAATAATAACACCAGTATTCTATGAAGAAAGTTATTATGGATCCCTTATATGGATGTTCCTAAGGTATTCATTCTATTTTATTTTCCTGGCTTTAGTTCTTCAATATTTCGTTCTTGTCACTATTAGTCGCTTGACTAGCTACCTACATGTTGCTTACCACACTACTCTTTCCTTATATGCTTTATTTGTTTGATAAAGATTCAAGTCTAGGTTATGGGGTTAAGTTGCCTTTTCACCCCGTTACAGCTTCTCCCGAAACAATTATGTTGTCATGAAGACTTTCTGCTTGTGGAACATAGGTTTGATAGGCATACTAACCAGTCTCTCTAGGTCATAACATATTTTTGCTAATGAGACTTGTTATACGATACCCCTTGTTCCTCTCTTTTACATAGTCTTAACAAACCCTGACATCAGGCCAACATAGTCCACTACATTATTATTTTAAGTTCTTTCTTTAATGTAATACTAACCAATGACTACTTCAACAATAATACAGTATTCTTCAAAACACACATTGTGCTTTAATAACCACTATCTCACAAATAATTTATTAGCCATAATTATAGTATCTTCCTTTTCCTATTTCCTATTATTGAGTCAAAAGAAAAGAATTTAACTTAACAAAAATAGAAAGGTAACTTTTCCTACATAAATGTATACTTATCCTAATATTCTACCAATCTAGGGAAATCCTTCCAAGAAAAGACCTCTCATCCCAACCTTTGAGTATGGCAATCACATCCAATACCCCCATTGAGCCATTTTGGTTTCTAAACTTTGTTGATAGACAATACTCTATACTTCGGTTCTTCTAGCATCAAGACCAGAGTCCAGCCAAAATTCCCTTCAGACTCTCAGGTCTAGTTCATTGCTTCCACTGGCTCACAGTCCAGCTCAAGAATACCCTCCACAGCATCATGACAAACCTTACAAGTTCTTCCTTTCAAATTATCTCCTTTTCCTCTCCCTTTTCTCCAGAAGCTTACTGGATACATTTTCTTTTAGTTTTTAGAGCGGGAGGAGTAACCATCTATAACTGTCTCACAAAAAACAAGTAAAGTAAAATCCATGGTAATTTGGGAGTGTTAGAGATTCTTATCACAAATTGATGACTATCAACATTTAATTAATATGGATGTGCTAATGAATAAAAAAGTCATGTGAAAGATGTATCATACTGATAAGACTTATGATTTTGAGGGTATGTCATCTTGGTAAGGCATGGTATTGAACAAAAATCAATTTGTATGTTAAAAATATCCATAATGAAGTGGAATTGAATCTCCGTTGTTAAAAAATATTGTTACACACACATAGCATATTAAAGTTTTTTATAATTATTAAGAAGAAAATTTTAAATAAATTTATGATTTTTTTAGCTTTTATGATTTTATATATTATGAGATAAGTGTTTTGGTTTCTATTAATGTTTGCTAGCCATTTAGTTCATAAGACTATAGTAGTATCTAAGTTAAGCGTATTAAATGTTTTTTTCAACATTGATATTCACTCTTTCTTTATGAATTTTTTACCGTTAAATAAAAATGGTTGGAAACCACTAACTTATGGCATTCCCATAAAACAGTAACTCATACCATAGTAAGAAAAAATATTGGCTTTTTAATTTAATTTATAGCAAATTTTATATTAAATTGGAATAAAAGAAAAAAACCAAACAAACAAAATAAGTATTTTGAGACCGTCTCTTTTGAGAACATCTCCTATTAATTATTTATTGTGGTTAAATTAAAACTATAAAAGCTATTACAAAACAAACATTGGACGCAGTCATAAATGCTAGCCTAGTTTAATCACACGCGGATACAATTCAAATAGTCACTCACGGTTAATGCCGGTGGAGATTTTTACATAAATAAAAATACCTTTCAACATACACAACTAGGGTACTTGCACATAGTTGGATTTAAAATTCACAACCTATAATCGTAAGTGAAAATATGTTGTTATGAAGGCTTTAAATTTAGATCAAAACTTTCATTAGCGCACTTACCATAGGGATCCGATGAAGAGCCCATTTTCAGATGGTGCTTTCAATTTTTTTTCAGAGATATTTAGACCTTTCATGCAGAACGACTAACTTTATCCCTTTGTGCAGCAATGGAATCCTTAGCTGTAGATAATAAAAAAAGTCTTCCCATTCGAACAAGGGTGTATAGGGCGATTTGGTTTTGACAACATTTTCTTTTATTGTTTTCATACCCCTACCTTTCATATACTGAATTCTATCCAACAAAACAATTAATTCCTTGAAATCATCTGCAATACTTTCTGTTGTCGTGTGCTGACGTTTTCCTTCTACTCAATCTGTTTCATTTTGAGAGGCCTCTTATGCAGCGGGAGCTCCTGAATCTAACTCGAAGAAGCATTTCGTTCGCTTGTAGAAGTCCATGGGAATACTTATTCAAATATTAATCAATAAAGCATGAACTTGTCACTAATGTCAGGAGAAAATCAAAGGGTGAATACCCTTACCTTTTCAACAGTGGTCATATACAATAAACCTAGCTAGATCTGCCATGAACCTACTTAATTCATAGAAATTTTATAGTGAGTGATCTATATCTCTATTTACATTATATAAAGAATAGCTCATGTAAACCACAAGACAAAAGGTTCAAAGAAATACTTTCTGAAAAACCAGGGCAAAAACCAAGCTGTTGTAGAAAAAAATACTTAGTGTGGGAGAGATTCGAAAAATAGGAGGGAAGGAAACTAGAAACTTGTCTACGCACAAAAAAGCACATGACACAGTTATGTAACCTAATGATGTGAAAAAATTATTAAACGCACATGGATATCTCTGTGCACACAGATTTGTGAGTGGCTTTTATCCAATGATCATTTCCCAAAATTCCGAACAAAGCTCTAGAAAATAGGGTACATTAAAGGGAAGAAAATACAGTATATTAATCTTGAAGCTACAAGGTGGGTATAGATGGAAATTATCGATGTGATGGTCATTTTTCTTCCATTCAGATAAAATGGTCTTGCTTTAAAAAAATATGATCATAGTAGTGTTTGAATTGTTTTTAAGAACATCTAATCATAGTAGTGTTCAAATTGTTTCTTAAAGGGTGGAAATGGATTTTGCACCATCAAAACCCTTGAGCACCAAAAATCCTAAAGTTTGATAATGGTAACCATTAAAAAATCATCATACTAGAATTTATGTTGGAAAGGAAGAGGAAATTAAACACAAATTCACACACAATACACAAAAATAGGTTGTGATTCTTTATTGATCATACAAAAACTTGATTCTTACAATGAACCTTGTAAAGGGTATTTAAACCTTTTCGACTAGCAACTTGCCTAAAATATCTTGACATGCAACCACACATTTAATTTTACTATGACTTAACTCGACTTCACTCAATGCTTCAACAATCAACAGGCAACAATCAGTTAACTGATTCTCTAATTCTAGCCAACTCCTCATGCGGGAGTAATTAGCTTGATTTAGCACTCTACCTTAATTACGACCACCAAAATAAGACATGACTCATGAAAACTCATACATGCCTACTTGTCTATGTCTCAGCGAGCCTTACAACACACAAGTTTCTTCTATTGAAACTCAAACACATATTTTTCTAATGACTTAGTAAATATATCAGCCAATTGATCACTAGATTTACAAGGCTTCAAGTCAACCTTTCCATTGCTCACAAGTTCTCTGATAAAGTGATATCTAGTATCAATATGTTTTCTCTTTTAATGAAATACACTATTATTGGATATCCAATCCTTGAGGTGCTGTCACAATATGTCGTTGTTGATCCTTGTTTTTTTCTTGAGTCCATCAAATACTCTTCTTAACCATACTTCTTGACATGCCATTGATGTTGCTCCTACATATTATGCTTCTGCTGATGAAAGTGTCACAATGGGTTTCTTCTTAGATGCCCATGAAATCACACCTGAACGAAGATGGACCACATATCCAGAATTGTTATTCCTATCATCCAAACTACCTGAAAAATCACTATCTATGTATCAAATCAAATCCTTCTTTTATGTGCTTGCATACTTTATGCCACAGTCTCTAGTTCCTGCTATGTATTTGAGAATTATTTTTCCCACACTCTAGTCTGTGTCTTTTGTAGTCTCCATAAATCTAGAAATCAAACCTACTCCATGCATAATATCTGGTCTTGTAGCTGTGAGATACATGAGTCTACCAACCAATATTTTGAATAGAGTTGGATTGACATATGATCCTTCATCATCCTTGCTTAACTTTGTACTTGTTGCAATTAGTGTAGGGCCAAGTTTACAATTCTCCATCAATAATCTTTTCAGGAAATCTCTAGCATATTTATTTTGACAAATAAAAATTCATTTCTCAGATTGCTCAACTTCTATGCTAAGAAAATATTTCATGAGACTAGATCTGTCATCTCAAATTCTTTCATCGTGGCTTCTTTAAATTCATCTAACTCAAAATCACCTGCAAAAATCATCTCATCAACATATAAGGAAACAATCAAAATTTGTCAATGCTCATTTTTCTTTGTGTACAAGGTAGCTTGAATGTTGCTTTTGTAAAATCCATTCTTGAACATGTTGTTGTCAATTCTACTATACCAAGCTCTAGGGGCTTGCTTGAGTCCATAGAGAATTTCCTTCAACCTGTAAACTCTATCTTATTTAACTTGAACTTCATATCCTGGAGGTTGTTGCACATAAATTTATTCTTCTAGATTCCATTCAAGATTTATTTCACATCCGTGTGATATACTTTCCACTTGTTCTAAGTTGTTGTATCTAGAACTGCTCATACAGTATCCAATGTGGCTATCGGAGAAAAAATTTCTGCAAAGTCTATTCCAAGTTGCTATGAGAATCCTTTTGCTACAATTCTAGCTTTAAATATTTTAATTTTACATTTCTTATTCAACTTTGTCTTGTATACACACTTCACACCAAAGAGACTTTTGTCCTTTGGAAAATCAACCAAATCCCAAATATCATTCTTTTCAATAGCTTCAATTTCCTCATCCATGGCTTGCACCCAATTTTCATCTCTGATAGCTTCTTCAAATGAAGAAGGTTGGAATGAAAACAATGAAAAAACTAAACTAACATCCAAATCATCATAAATATCTTTCATACTTCTCATCTTTCTCTTACCATTGTTTGATTCATAACCTGATTGACTATTGGGAGAATCTCGATCTATTGATCTACTTGAAGATTCATGCTACTGAGAAAATCATGGAGTCCTTGATGGTGTTCCTTTATTTGGTGTCTTAACCTGTGATTCTTGCTGCTCCTTTTCTACTACATCATCTTCTTCTATCAATGGCACTTGTGCATCAACCGATTTATCTATGCTACCATTCTACTACTCTTGTTCTTTGAACACAACATCTCTGCTAATTATGGTCTTCTTGGTGACAAGGTTATACAATTTGTATGTTTTTTATTGCTCACTATAACCAATAAATATACATTTTCACTTTTATCATCCAATTTTCCTCTTCTCTCCTTAGGCACATACGCATAAGATACACATCCAAATACTTTGAGATGAGATACACTACAAGACATACCTGACCATGATTGTTCTAGTACTCTTTTCATCATACTCTTTGTAGGAGATCTGTTGATCACATTAATAGCAAATGCAACTGCTTCTTCCCAATACTCATTACACAAGTTTCTGCCTTTCAACATGCTTCTTGCCATGTTCATAATTGTCTTGTTCTTTCTCGCTGCTACACCATTATGTTGCAGTGTGTATCTAGTTGTAAATTGTCTTCTAATTCCATGTTGTTTGCAGTAATGATGTAATTCCTTCAAATCATATTCTCCACCTTGATCTGACCTCAATACCTTGATCTATTGATCACTTTGGTTCTCTACTAAGGCTTTGAATTCTTTCATCTTTGTAAAACTTTCAAACTTCTGATTCAAGAAGTAAACCCAAGTCTTTATGCTATAGACGTCAATGAACATGAGGAAGTAGAAACATCCACCAATCGACTGTGTCCTCATAGGTCCACAGAAGTCTATATGCACTAGCTCAAGAGGTTGCTTTACTCTGTATGCAACTCACTTTGGAAAAATTTTAGGGTGTTTCTTTCCCAAGATGAAACACTCACAAGTACTAGCAGGTTCAATAATGGGAGGTAATCCTTTGACCATCCATTTCTGCTGCAACAATCTTAAACTAGAAAATTGCAAGTGTCTAAACCGAAAGTGCCAAAACCAACAATCATTAGAACATGCAACTGTAAAAGAACTGATTTCATCACTATAATCCATAACTAGAGGAAACAATTTGTTCCTAGTAATTCGACCGTTTCTATCAACTGCTTACTTGGGGGCTTGTCATATATAATACACTCTTGTTCTTGAAATATAACTTTGTAACCCTTACATGTCAATTGACCAACACCTATCAGATTATGTTTAAGACCAAGGACATAGTATACCTATGAGATTATATTTGGCTCTCTATGCTTGGTAATAATGTTGATCACTCCTTTTCCATCTACATTCATAGTCTTGTCAGTCCCCAACTTTACCTATGTTTTCATGGATTGATCTAAATTTGCAACCCAATTCTTGTTTTATGTCATGCAGTTGCTAGAATCATTGTCCAATAGTCACAGATTATCAGAAGGTTCATTGATGTTATGGCAAGATAGGAACATGGAGTTAGTACTGTCTGTAGTGACATTAGTTCTCTGTTTCCCTTGATCAGCTACCTTCTTCTTGCAATCACAGGGATAGTGACCAAATTTATTGCAATAATAACATCTCACCTTTGATTTGTCAACTCTTTGATTATCGTCGAAGCTTCTATAGTTGCTTCCACTTTCATGTTCATGCTCTTGTCGTGCATCCCTTTGACCACCATATCTTCCACCTCGTCCTCTACCTCTCAATCTACTTCTGCCTCGACCTCGATCTCTTGAAATATAAACCTTCATTTTGAAAGCGGTTTGTAAAGTGGAATCCTTATCTCTTTATATCCTTGCCTCATGTGATAGAAGTGATCGCATCAACCTATCAACTATTAATAATGCCAAATCCTTAGCTTCTTCTATGGTTGCTACCACAACATCAAATTTGGTAGACAAAGATCTGAGGACCTTCGCAACCACTATTTGATCTTTAATTTCTTCACGATAAAATTTTCACTAAATTATGACAATTATGACCCATTCATGAAAGAATCGATGTCCTCTACCTCCTTCATTTGCAGACTTTCAAAATCTCTCTTAGTATTTAGCAACTTAACAATATTGACTTTGGTCATACCTTTATAGTTTGTCACCAAACTATCACATGCTTCCTTTGTTGAAGACGTGATCATAATCTTTTGAAACACTGCTCGGTCCACTCCTTGCTGGATAATATGCAACGCTTGTGCATTATTCTTTTTCTCTTTTTTCCATAGATCCCTCTCCGCATTAGTGAGAGCTTGTTCTTCTTCTTCAATTTGACATTCTAAAAAACCAAACTAAACCTAATCCCAAATGTCATGAGGCTGCAATGTGGTCGTCATCTTAATGACCCACACATCATAATCCTTCCGAATAAACAATAAAAACTTAAGCTAGAAATTAAAAAAAAAATCTTTCGTAGAAAAATTACTCTTTAAAACCCTTAATTATTCTTTTATATATATATAATATATATAATTCTTTATAAAAAATAAAAAATAATTTACTAACCCCATAATATATCCACTTTTCCAAAAATCCTTTATGAAACTTTAGTAACTAAAAATTCTTTTGTATATTAAAAGGCCTTTTTAAAAATGCACTCTCATAAACATGGATAGCACCACGTCAACTTGACTTCACAATTTAAAAAACGTAGGTTCTTCGGTTTGTTAACGCCTGTTGTGGTGATGGCATGCGTGCTAATGCTTCCACTGTGATACGAAATCCAAAGTCACTTCGCTCTTCGAAAATGTGTTAAATATGTTATCTCTAATGTGGCTCTATGCTAAGCCTACCAACGTTATAACACCTTGAATACTACGATCTAAATATCACGGTAAGGTGTATTATACCTCAAATAAAAATAAGAGAAAATTATTTATCATCGATTACCACTTTTTTTTTCTCACGGATTGTTACTCATCTGTTTTTTTGGCTTTTTAAACTTTGTTTTGATATCTATTTGATGGAAAAGGAGAGAAGCTTAAATACAAATTTACACACAAAATACACGAGTTGTGGCTCTTTTATTCATCAAACAAAAACTTGATTCTTACAATTAACTCAGTGAAGCGTATTTAAAGCTTTTCGACTAGAAATTCGGCTAAAATATCTTGACATACAACCACACACTTAATTCGACTCTAACATAACTCAACTTGAATCAACCCTTCAACACCAATACTCACTAACTCTCTAACTTTAACCAACTCCTCTTACAAAAATAATTAGCTTATTTTAACAATTTCCACTATTTTCTAAAAAAAACTCCCAAAACTAAACAAAATCTTATATCCTCCCAAAACTACTCAGAATAAATCTATTGTGCTAATCCCAATAACCAGTTTGCCTCATTCAGATGGCAGAAGCCGTTAGCGTTATCTCTGTCGTTGGAGTCTCTCGACCTTCATGAAAGGAAGTGGGATTAAACATATAAAATGTGCCGCCGACAATTAATCAACTAATCAAAATGGTTATTCAACGACATGTGATTAGGGTTGTCCGCTCATAAAAATAAAGAAAAAGAAACATCATTGTTGACCCCTCCAACTATAATGGGTAAAAACCACGTTCTTTTTTCACATATTAGAATGTGTTCACAATTTCAATTATCACGACAGGTTTATAATAGATTTAAAAAAAAAAACTTTTAAGATAAGAATTCGTTTTAGTTACATTACACAAAGTTAAACAAAAGTACACCGTAAAAAAAATTTGGTTTTAGTCCCATTACACAAAGTTAAACACAAGTACACCGTAAATAAAAATTGGTTGTAGTCAGATTACACAAAGTTAAACAAAAGTACCCCGTAAATATTATTCGATTGAAAATTAATTTTAAAATTATTTATTGCTTTCTCATTTTAAAATATATATTTTATTGTTTTTATTTTAAAATATATAATTATATAATTAAATACAAAAATATATTTTTAAAAACTAATATTTTTATAATGTCATAAAAATAAAATTATACAAATTCATGTTGATCCAGTAATTAATATTTTTATTATTTGATTGATTTCTAAAGAAATTTTTTTATTTTAGTGAAATCTTTATTTTATGGAGAAATATTTTTTTTTTTTTATTAATGAAGGTATTTGGAAGAGGGAAGAAGTGATGAAGGATTTTTCTTAAAAACATAAGTTTTTAACTAAATCTAAAAACAAATTAAGAAATCTTATTTTACTTCTACTTTTTTAGTCCTTTTTATTTGGTAATGAATGGATTTTGCAATAGAATCCTAACCTTCTAGACTTCAATTTGATATGTGTGTGATGTTGAAGATAGATAGTCTTTCTGAAATTTTGATATCTTTTAAACTCATATTTGCATATAGCTCTTTGTAAATTTGTGAGTTTACAGAGAACATTTTTTGAATTAATAATGTTAGTCATACTTATGTTACATTAGTCTTTTTACCAAATACAT
The DNA here is from genome assembly GCA_000404065.3 of Pinus taeda. Lineage (NCBI taxonomy): Eukaryota > Viridiplantae > Streptophyta > Pinopsida > Pinales > Pinaceae > Pinus > Pinus taeda. The sequence continues at coordinate 64,178 of APFE031592731.1, read as the reverse complement.
AAGCCCATCTAGAATTTGCTAAGTTTATAAATATAGCCATACATTATCTAACCACACCTAGAATATCTTATACAACCTTAAACTTCTCTCCAAATGCATAAGCCCATATACATAATATTTATTACATTGATAATTGTAGTCATCATTATCTAACCATACCAAAATTTGAACTAAACTAATCTTCATCAAATTCCCTTCTTAATTCAAATTAAATAGATTTCTCATAATACAAAAGTAAATTTATAATTCAAAAAACTATTAGAAATAACAAATCTTCCCAAATTCACTGAAATCCAAAAAAAAAATATCCAATATTAATGTATTCGCACAGCAATTAACATAGCTCACATAAAAGCAAATATAAACGAAATATTTTCATAAACGATTATTAAAAGTTTTTATTTTTATTAAAAAATAATAAATTATTATTTTCAAAACACAATAACTTTTAATTTTTATTAAAAAATAATAAATTATTATTTTCAAAAGACAATGTATCATTATTTTTTAGCATTTTGTTTCTTTGTTTCTTAATAACGTGTGCTCATCATGTCAAAGCCACCAAAGGAATCTTCATTCCCAACCAAAAAAAAGTTGTTTTCTATTGAAAATACGTATTTGTAATGCAATATATATGAGAAACAAGCCACTTGTTCGTAATGTGATGCAAAACGAACCAAGCGGAATATAATTAGGACGTGTTTATAATGCTTATGAAGGCAAAAACATTCATTATAGATATACTTTATTCATTATAATGTTAATAAAAGTTTTTTTATAAAGTTAATGAACGAATTTAACCGATTTTAATAAATATAAATATGTAGGATTATGTAAGGTTGGTTATGTAATATAGTTTGAGTGGGTTTAATGGTTAAGAGCATGTGTTTTAGGTTTAATGATTAAGAGTATGTATTTTCTTGTAAGTGGTTACAGGTTCAAAAGCAGAGCGGTAGACTATGTATGCCTTTGTAGACTTAGCAATCAAATCAATATGAAGCGCTGGGTTCCCATAAACAAGGGGGTCTCAGACACCAATTTGGCATGTGGTTTTGCCATGACCTTAAAATTTGATAATAATAATAATATATTATTGTACTTTTGAGATTAATAAAATTGAAAAATCTAAGAAATTTATGTCTTTATAATTTTTATAATTATATTTTCTAAATGGGGTGACTAACGACGCTGAGGTGTGGGGATTCAACATCACTATCTCACTTTGAAAATCCATTGGGATACATGTCATTCTACCACTGGTCAAGTTAAATGAAGTGATGGATGGGTTGCACATACAATTAATTATGATGATAAGGTAATGATAGCAGACTACAGTTGGAGAGAGTGGTTGATTTACTCATGTGATGGAAGAATGAGTTACCACCCTCTGTAGGATGATAAATTTAGGCTAATAGAATGTTGTCCTTTTTAATGTAGACAGAGGGAAGAGGGTGGGGAAGGAAGCACAAATCGCATTGGTAACCAAAGTGAATGAGTCAGGTTCATATAGTAGTCATGAAGGGTCCTACAATGCAGAGTTGCAAACTCAAGGTATTTTTGCATTATAGAAATCCTCTTCTTCTTCCCTTTTCCACCATACCTCTTTGGCTTCAATTTCTGATGCAATTTCCAACAATTCTCCTCATCATGCCCTTCTTTCTTGTAATGAGCATAAAATGACTTTTCTTCCTTTTACTTGGTCATCATTGTCTTCTTTGCATGGTTGTCTCATTCATACTTGCCCCTACTTTCAAGGTTAATGGATTTCACACTATTCGCATCAAGTATGGTGGGTTAAAAAAAAGAATTCATGTCGAAGATAATTAGGTAAAGTACCAATATATGTCATCAAAGTATTAGGTGGATCTAAAAGAATTCCCAACGGAAGTGCTTTCTTCCTAAATTCCTCTGTGATACTTTGAACATTTTGATCTTTGCCTTGTCTTAAATGTTTTCATTTTATCATGGCTTTCTATCAATATTCCAATGGACACAATTTCCCTTTTAATGTAGAAACAAATTCAGACCAAGAAGAAAGGAGTTTACTCATATGGTTGTTACATTTCTGAAGTTTATTCTCGCACCATATAAGAGTTGTGCCTCCAAGTTGAAGAGATTCTAATTATAGCTTTGACTTATCCTCTTTGATATCGTGTATTTTGTAATATACTTCAATCTATCTAATCAAATTGTTTACCTTTTTTGCATTATATTCTCCATTAAGCATGTGAGAACAAAATATCACAGTCAACTTAAAAAAAGCCATTTTGGAAGCATTTCAACACTAATTAGTAGAATGATGAGAAGACGATGAAGAAGTAGAACATTCAAAAGAAAATGGAGATGGAGGTTTAGGAGGATCTCCTCCATTTTCAAGATTTATCGAGGCATCATCCGTTGCTTTCTCTTTTGTCTTCTTTTCTTTCTTTACCATTCTCTTATCATTGTCTAAAAATAATTTATTTATCTTATTTGTGATGTTTTAGAAGGATTTTTCAAAATATTTTTCATATTAAATGGAAATATCATCATCTTCCATTTTCCTTCTTTGTTTTGCACTCTCAATCTCTAAGTAAAAATACTTATGTTTTCCTTCACCCTTTTTGAGCTTCTCCCGGGTTATCATTCATACTCAGAATTCACATCATCAAGAACACCATTGTGATACCAAACATGATCAGGTATTCCTCTGATACAACCATTATCTAAGAGCTTCTCCTCCGTTGATATTAGCATGATTTTATGAAAGAGCATGTAAAAAAAATATCTGCAAACACTTAAATAAGAAGAAACATAAAATAGACCAAAAAGACAATGCACACAAAAATTTAATAATCGAGTTCATCCTGTGTGGACTACTTCTTTAGGCCCTACTTCAATAGTGAGGATTTTTCTTCATTCATCTCAGCAAAAACAAAATGAGTACATGGAAAAACACATTATTATACCTCCATTCCTGGGAGTGACTTGAAGTTCCACTACTCAAAACAAGACAATCAGAACACTAGAAGGTTCATCTCATCCTTTTGAAATTTTTTATTTTAAACATGACCCATTTCTGAAAGGTGCATTGTTGTCTCAAACTTTGTGTCCATCAATTAATAAAAAATGTGAGCTTCTTCCATATACTCTAAGATTTGTTGCTCATATCCCAAATTCGTCTGCACCATTGACATCGTTATGAAATTATAAGTATAAACTTGACTTTATACTATCCTTTTCCACTTTGGCCCCTCAGAGATCTTTCATATCCCACAATAAATTTTGTGGGAATATTCTTAGAATATTCCTTCTGAGGATTCCTCCTCAAAAATTTCACCCATGCAAGGTTTCCATCTACACATTTCCCACACTCTTAGCTCCGCAGGTGTCACGCCCCCAACTCTTTTTTTCTTAAGTTGAGCGGGTGCGGCACCGCCTAAACGACTCACTGTTTCCATGGTTAAGTGTTTTGCGAACTACGCCTTCACTTTCATTAATCTTCACTTGTTAAATTATAATGTGCGGAATAACATCATAATAACATGATAAACATAATCAAGAACAGCAACAATGCATATAATAAAATTATTTTATTATATAAAGAGATTTTACAATATGACCGGGAGGCTAGCTCGACCGGAGTTTACAACCGGGCGGGCGCCCGCCCGTGTAAGAGCGCACGACGGTCTGCCCGAACCACAACCGAATGCCAACGTTCGCCCAAACGGAGGGCGCGCCGTGCCACCGTGCACGCCCAACTCCACACAACCAACGCTGCAACAATACTGCGCCTGGCGTTTCACCTCACCACCGTGTCGGCGTTCAACCCACAACGTGCCCGGCGTTACCACCGCACCACCGTGCCGACGTTCAACCCACAACGCACCCGGCGTTACCACCGCACCACCGTGCCGGCGTTCAACCCACAATGCGCCCGACGTTACTACGCTACACAATAGCGGGCGGGCGAGTCGCCCTGCGCCCACACCCGGTCGTCCACCGGACGGGCGGGCGAGCGCACCCGCGCCTGCACCAAGTCTAACCGCACTGTTTCGCAACTCCAACCTGCTGCCCGACCTTTAGGCGCATCTCCTTGCGACTTGCGGGTCTCTCTCCCTAACTCGCACTAGATGTTGTGCGTTAGAGCCATGAGAGTTGATGTCTCAATCCATCGAACTGTCCATAGTTTATACGCTGCGTAGGAGGGGCTGTCCGCCCAGCCGAGTCGCCATAATCGTTTACCACTTCTGCACACCAATGCCCTATTGTGAGGTCGTCCCGCCCATCGTACGGGACCGCCCACCCAAGCGTCCATCGCATAAGTGTCGGCTCGTCGATTGACATTCGTCCAACTCGTCGTATAAACCCGTGAGGCGCTTCCCATAACCGCGCGTTCACTTCGTCATGTCGGTGGAGCGCTCTCCATACCTAGCGGAATTTCATCGTGCGGAAGGCGCGCGACCGGGCCGCAATGCTAGGGCGCTACATCCTCCCCCACTGGAAATCATTGTCGCCCTCGACAATCCTGCACGCCTAAGTACTCTTCGTTCAAATTTCGCAATCTTCCTCTTCCATCTCCAAAGTGAGTCCTCCGATTCCCAACTCTCCTCTTCCAGTGCTCCCTTCCATCTTACAAGGTACTCCCGTTTCTGGTGGCAACCAATACCTGTAGTCCGATAACTCAGTATCTTCTCCAACTCCAAGCCTGGTTTGTCCACTATCCCAGCTGGTCCTCTCGGCGATTCAGCTCTCTCTGGATGGTTTGAATCAAGCCTGCATCTCTTCCACTGACTCACATGAAAAACTGGATGTCTCATGTGCATATGGTGCGGAAGCTCCAACTCATAAGCAACCTCCCCCACTCGCTTCTCCACACGAAATGGTCCCTCATACTTCCGTGTCAGTTTGGCGGCTGTCCCCTTGGCTGGCTGAAACTGCTCTCCGGTAATCCTGAGAAACACCATATCTCCCACACAGTACTGCACATCCCGTCTTCCCCGATCATCATACTTCTTCATTCTCCTTGCAGCATCGTGCAAGCGCAACCGTGCCAACTCCAAGGTCTCCTCCCAAGCCTTCATGAACTTCTTCGCATGAGGACTCCTCATACAACCTGTAGTCTCAACGGTATGTGGAGCAACCGGCATCTGTCCATTCACCAACTCAAATGGACTGTACCCTGTCGCAGAACTCTTTTGAATATTGTAGCTAAACTGAGCAATATCCAAGAGTTCAGGCCAATTCTTCTGATTATCCGTAACATAATGTCTCAAGTAGTCCTCCAGCAATGCGTTGATACGCTCAGTCTGCCCATCTGTCTGCGGATGGTAACTCGAACTCATCAGCAACTCTGTCCCAACTAACTTGAACAATGCCGTCCAAAATCTCCCTGTAACCGTGTATCTCTATCACACACGAGACTCAACGGTATCCCCCAATACTTCACCATGTTCTTAAAGAGCAGCTCGGCAGTACGCTCAGCTCCACATGGTACCTTTGTCGGAACAAAGACAGCATACTTGGAAAAACGATCGACAACGACCATAATCCCATTATACCCCTGAACCTGTGGTAGTGAGACAATGAAGTCCATAGAGACACTCATCCATGGCCTCTTTGGAATATGTAAAGGCTGCAATAGTCCTCCTTGCCTCTGATTGTCCAATTTGTCCTGCTGACAAATGATGCACGTATGCACATACTCCTCCATATCCTCCCGCATCTTCTCCCAAAAGAACCCTCTCTCCAACAATGCCAAAGAACGACGATGCCCTGGGTGGCCAGCCCATGGAGAATCATGGCACTCCTTCAAGAGGTGCCTCCTAAGACCAGATGTCTTTGGAAAATAGAGTCGGCTCCCAAAGAACAAGTAACCGTCTCGTAGAAAGAACCTGCGTGTCTTTCCCTCCTTTATCTGCTTCACTATATTCTACGCTAAAGTATCGGTCTCCACACTTTCCTTCATTTTGTTTTGCATCTCTTCCGACATCTGAATCTGACTTCTGCTCCTTGCTACCCGGTCTTCTCCCTCCAATGGTGCAAGCTATCCCTTTCTACTAAGGACATCTGCTAACGCATTGTGTCTACCCGGTCTATACTCAATAGACATGTCGAACTCTGCCAAGAAGTCCTGCCAACGAGCTTGCTTTGCAGAAAGCTTCGGTTGTGATGCAAAATAACTCGCTGCAACGTTGTCAGTCTTGACAACAAAAGGCTTCCCAATCAAGTAGTGCCTCCATATATGAAGACAATGGATGATCGCAGTCATCTCCTTCTCGTGAACTGGACACCTCCACTCTCTATCCTGCAACTTCCGACTCTCATAGGCCACCGGATGCCCATCCTGCATAAGAACTCCTCCTATGGCAAAATCTGAAGCATCAGTGTGCACCTCAAACGGTGTCCCGAAGTCAGGTAACTTCAGTATCGGTGCTGTAACCATCCTTCTCTTCAACTCATCAAATGCCTTTTGACATTTCTCCGTCCAACACCACTTCTTGTCCTTTTTCAGTAGGTCCATCAGTGCCGATGTTACCTTGGAGTAACCTTCTACAAACTTTCGTTGGTAGTTGGTCATGCCCAAGAACAACCTCATATCATGGACATTCTTCAGTTCAACCCAGTCCTCGATAGCCTTCACCCTGCTCAGCTCCATCCGTATGTACCCCTGTCCAACGATGTGCCCAAGGAACGGTATCTCAGTCTGAGAAAACACACACTTAGAGTTTTTCAAGAACAACTGATTCTCCCTCAGTGCCTCGAAAACCATCGCCAAGTGCTTCTTATGATCCTCCATGTTATCACTGTAAACCACTATATCATCCAGGTATACCACCATGAACGAGTCCAAGTATGGTCGTAGGACATCATTCATCAAAGTGAAAAAAGTCGCAGGAGCGTTGCACAACCCAAACGGCATAACAAGGAACTCAAAGCTACCATACCTTGTTACGATTGAGGTCTTCTTCTCGTCTCCTTCGGCAATCCGCACCTGATAGTAACCATGCCTCAATTCTAGCTTGGAAAACACTCGGGCCTTCGCAAGCTTGTCGAAGCAATCAGCAGCCAATGGCAAAGGATACCTGTTTCTCACCGTCTGCTTGTTCAATGCATGGTAGTCACAGCACATCCTTAGCTCATTGCTATCCTTCTTTCGCTGGAATAATACTGGAGCTCCATATGGGG
>APFE031592731.1:0-55093 GCA_000404065.3 Pinus taeda | reverse complement strand
ATCAAATCTGCATATTCGGCAAGCACATCAGAAATCTCAGCTGAAATAGGCGTCCCCACTTCATCACCTTCGACTCCTTTGAACATCACCGCATATGTCTCCATGTCTGATTCCTTCATGGCTCTCTCCAAACTTAGTGCAGAAACATGCTGCACATTGACTTCCCTCCTTTGCCTATGTGTGGGCAAAGTCCAAGTTCATGTCTGTCCAACCAGCACCACCTCATCACAAAAGGGGACAACAATAGCCTTGTTGCCCTTCAAGAAATCTTGTCCAACTATTACATAGAAGTCATTCATCTCCATCACCGTGAAGTCCAACTGACCCGTCCAGTCTCCTATCTGCACCGGCACTTCGTGTGCCAAACCCGTCACCTTGGCCTTAGAGTTCATTGCCTTGACCTCCATGTTGGATGGAAGGATCGTCAGTCCAACATCTCTAGCCAACCGTGTCGTCATGAAGTTATAGGTGGCCCCTGTGTCCACAAGAGCTTGAGTGGTCTTTCCACGGACCATCAAGTCTATGAAACCCAGACTATTCATCCATGATTTCTCCATAACCTGCATACATTTCCGTTCTCATCGCTTATCATCAAGCCTCTTCAACCCTGAATCAGCTTCAACTGCAGCTTCAACCATCTGTGAACCTGCTCTGATACCACCTGTCAGGCCCCCAACTCTTTTTTTCTTAAGTTCAGCGGGTCCGGCACCGCCTAAACGACTCACCATTTCCATGGTTAAGTGTTTTGCGAACTACGCCTTCACTTTCATTAATCTTCACTTGTTAAATTATAATGTGCGGAATAACATCATAATAACATGATAAACATAATCAAGAACAACAACAATGCATATAATAAAATTCTTTTATTATATAAAGAGATTTTACAATATGACCGGGAGGCTAGCTCGACCGGCGTTTACAACCGGGCGGGCGCCCGCCCGTGCAAGAGCGCACGACGGTCTGCCCAAACCACAACCGAATGCCAACGTTCGCCCGAACGGAGCGCACGCCGTGCCACCGTGCACGCCCAACTCCACACAACCAATGCTGCAACAATACTGCGCCCGACGTTTCACCTCACCACCGTGCCGGCGTTCAACCCACAACGTGCCCGACGTTACCACCGCACCACCGTGCCAACGTTCAACCCACAACGCACCCGGCGTTACCACCGCACCACCGTGCCGGCGTTCAACCCACAACGCGCCCGGCGTTACTACGCCACACGATAGCGGGCGGGCTGGTTGCCCTACGCCCACGCCCAGTTGTCCACCCGACGGGCGGGCGAGCGCACCCGCGCCTGCACGAAGTCTAATTGCGTTGTTTCACAACTCCAACCTGTTGCCCGACCTGCGGGCGCATCTCCTTGCGACCTGCGGGTCTCTCTCCCTAACTCGCACTAGATGTTGTGCGTTAGAGCCATGAGAGTTGATGTCTCAATCCATCGAACTGTCCATAGTTTATATGCTGCGTAGGAGGGGCTGTCCGCCCAGCCGACTCGCCATAATCGTTTACCACTTCTGCACGCCAACGCCCTATTGTGAGGTCGGTCCGCCCATCGTGCGGGACTGCCCACCCACGCGTCCATCGCATAAGTGTTGGCTCATTGGTTGACGTTCGTCCAACTCGTCGTATAAACCCGTGAGGCACTCCCCATAACCACGCGTTCACTTCGTCGCGTTGGTGGAGCGCTCTCCATACTTAGCCGAATTTCACCGTGCAGAGGGCGCGCGCCCGGGCCGCAACACTAAGGCGCTACAGCAGGCCTCCACCTGGTTCCACTCCATTGTTGGCCTCCTCTCATCACATAAATTGTGGTTCATTTAAATATTAATGCATTCGCGTTCAATCCAAAGAACCACTTGATGGGTAGTTGGTTATCACAGTTATTGATAGACCATTTGTTACAATGGATCACGGGTTGAACTCACTAAATGCCTATTTTTTTATAAAAAGCACCAACAAATTATTAAAAAAATATCTTTTGGTATAACTATTGGTTTTGTGTTAGCAGTCAATTTGCCACCCGCCAGCCGTTTAATAAAACCATCAACCATTGTATAGCCATTTATTGCTAGACTTGTAACCATTACCATATATAACATATAAATGTTAGAATTTCGAAGGATCATCATTATTTAATATATGTCAGGCTGAAAATATCATCGATAAATTATAACCACCCGTTATTTGTGTGTTATCCGACATTCAAGTCTGTCGGAGCCACTAGGTCTACCAAGCTAAGCTAACCCAACATACGTATGATCAAACTTAAATATATGCAGTCTCCCTACCATAATAGGTCCTTCCACCATGGTACAACAATAATTCATTGTGTTAAATCACGTTGGTCAGGAGTTTGACTCCTGGCTATCAAAATTTGTTTTTTAAGTGGTAGACTAGAGTGCCCAACCGTGGGGTGTCATGTTGTGCCTAGTGATTGGACCACATGCAAACCATGGGTTAGTGCACCTCAATGCAATCCACTGGATTTCATCTGAAACTATCTAGATGGTGCCATGCTGATCCATATTGCTTTCTATGATGCTGACGAAGTTACTATTTGGTATCTTGAGGAGGTACCATAGGGCACTCTGTGGTACTAGTCTACAATTCTTTTTTTTGTCTTGAACATAAGATGGACATAAATTTATCATACAAGCTTGAATTGAGGTTTATTTTTCATTGTTAGATTCCTTGTCATGACCTCTTCAATCCGATCCTCGTTTCAATGCGATTTGAGGACTCTGATTTTTTAACCATTAGGGATCGTCGTGGATCAATTATATAAATATTAAAATTTAATTAATTTAATTATTAGTAACTATACCATGTCATGATACATATCACATTATCAAGTTTTCAAAAATATATCACAAAAATCAACTAAATTATGCCATTATTTTAAATTATTTTTGTTATTATTAATTATAGAAATAATTAGTTACTCTAATTGGTGTGTCTATTTTGTAATAGATATTCTAGATTTTTTATGTAATTATAAATAATTATTAGGTGTGTTTTGTATATTTAACCTCGACGGAATATTGCATAGTATTCTTAGTATTAATCATAAATCAAAGATTGAGATCTATTTTAAAATAAAATAAGTTATGCAATTTCTTTCATTTTAGTTAAATTGATTAATTACGTAGATAGGCATGTCTATTTAATATTAGGCCTCGGATAATTTTAATTTAATTTAATTATAAGTAATTATTAAGCAGATGATACATATTCAGTCTCTATAGAATACGCCACAATATTCATAGTATTTATTATTCACGAGTCAAGGATTATGATTTATCTCCAAGTTAGTTATGGTTTTTAAATTAATTTGTCTCAAATTAATTAATTAAAAAAAATGTGATATCAACACATGTCATATTTAGCCCGTAGTAATGATAAGCCATGGTATTGACCCACAATATTGAAACAAGAGCTATTGACAAGTTAAGAGTTTGTAGGTAAACTATAGGTGAATCTCCATGATTGAAAATATTGTTACATGTTTTTTAAAATGTATGTGTCTTAACTCATATATTGGTTTTTTTCATAATTAATAATAATAATAATAATTTAAAATAAAGTTAAAATTTAATTAATTTTCATGATTCTTTAAAATTTGGATAATGCTAGATGTATTAGGGGGTAAGTCATATGATTTAGTAGCAATTACTAGACCAAAGTATTTTATTTTTTTACTATTACCTTATTTATCCATTAAACATCGTTAATAGATCACTCCCGAATTAAATAATTGTAAGAACATTAAATATTTTGACTATGAAACTGATCACAACTGTATCTAAGTTATATTCCCATAACACATCCTACACATCTATGCAATGAATTAAGTCTTTGTTTATGACTTATATTTAAATGGGATGCATTATGGAATGTTTATGTGCGAGTCTTTATTGCTATTCGGTTCTTATGACCTCTTGACAATTTGATTAATACATGTGGCTCACACATAATTACACCAATCTCTACAACCCTTGTATATTTCAAGCCTGTTGTTATGAGCTTATTAATGGGATTCAAGAACTGTATCCCAATTGTCACAATAGTGAGGGTACATTAGGTGAGTCAGAAGGGCTAGGTGCCTCCCTCTACTCCGCTGATCTTACAAGGGTTCAATATGATTGTGGTAAGTCTAGCTTGGAGGTTAGGGTAACAACTTTTCCTTTTGTCTCGTTGCATGACCACTCATTTGCAACGATGCTCCTGGAAGAAGAAGCTTAGCATACCTCCGGTTTGTATGATTGGTTGTATGATTGTTTAGCTTTGCAGGTATGGTCCTCCAACCCTGTTCTTCTCTAACACTTTTCTTTCATAAACCTTCTACCAGGTTGTAGCGTAAATCCTCTCTATTTCTTCCTCGAAATTAATGTGTTTTCTCTTTTTATTTGCCTCTTCTGATACATAGAACGACTTCTCATTTCTCTTTGTTTTTTCATAGGGTTATGCTCTTGCTCAGTCCGCACAATAGAACTAGGTAAGTTCTTATTTTACAATAGTTTTTTCTTAGCTTACACAAGTTTATTGAGGGTTTTCTCCTAGAGACTCTCTCTAACCTTAAGACTATTGGTGATTTCACGTACGATATTCCTGATCCACGAAGGAGTTTGTTCCTCATTTGCATATGTTTTGTTGTCATTTCTGGTTATTATATTATCCTTCAGGATCCTATTGGCAGTTTATTTTTTTACCATAGTCTTAAGATTTGCAATATAAAATCTGCAGTTTAACTCTTAGGTCATGGTTGGATTTGTCTTTATCCGTTTCAATTGTAGATGTCGGTAGCCCGACTAGGGTTTTAGCCTTCGTTGTGTTTTTTTCATAGTGTCTTTATCTCACTTTTGTCTCTCTTTTAAGAACTAAAATTGTATATGTTGAGCCGATGGTAGCTCTTCCTTTTGGTATATACATACATACCCTGACTAAGGGTTCAAATGGAACAATAACTTATTTATTTTTGTATATGCATAGTAATGTTAACCATTCAGTTTTGATAGTTATTATTTACATACCATTGAGGTTATGACCTCTATAGATCAAAACACTTTTATCATATTCTTCTATTTTAATCAAATGGTTGTAGCTCTAAAGAGGTTCAGGGTGACTGTCCTTTTTTCTTGTTGGACAAAACGAAACCGACTATTACATGAATCATGTACACATTATTTAGGAAAATATTTGGTTCCACGAATGCAAACTGGTTTGAAATTTTGTCTTTAATAATAACATCAATATTTGAGGAATAAATGTAATATGCATACTTTAGATTGATCTTCCTAAGGTATCCTTTTTGTTTCCTTTTCCCAAGTTTAGTTCTTCACTGTTTCGCTTTAGTCACTGTTTTAGCTTACTCTGTCATTTTAGTTTTTAATATTATTCAAAATCCAAAAAAAATGAAATATCATGTTTAATTTCTGAAAAATCAAAAGAAGGTTTGAAATCTTAAAATATTACTTCAAATTACACTATCGAAAACATTTAAGGCATTATGAAAGTGGGTCTGATTCATCTGCTAAAGCTCGAGCATTTATGTGAGGCACGATCAAATATTGGAAAAGGTGGAGGGTAAAGTACTCTGCAGGGGAAAAATGAGCGTGCGTTATAATTCACAGCTCAACCCCTGCAGTTGACCCTGATGTCAACACGATTGACGAAGATTAACAGCCTGTCATTGATGTGGGGGTTTAATTTTGATCAGCATCCTGTACACCCCCTACCCCCGCGGTGGGCCACCCATCAATTTTTCGCTCCACCTCACATCCTCAATGCCATCCTCTACCCTCATTCATTTCTGTCCAGCTCACCCTTCATACCCCGTTACCTCATATCTACCACTTCATTAATTTGTTACATGATTCCCCTTTTCCTTCCATTTTACTTACCATTTATAAAAGAAAAAATGAAACCCCATCGTATTACTCACTTATTTTTGGTACGAGCAGCACTAACATATCAGCTCTCACCTCCAGTTCAGCATTCCAAGTCAGCAACTGTAATTCACAGACACCATGGCCAAACAAGTAAGTCCCTCTTTTGTTATCCATATGCTTCTAATGGATGTTGAGGATGATATTTCTAACACTTTCTGCACAATTAAGCATCTTCCTCTATATCAAGAAGTTATTCTGAACCATAAGAAGTCCCCTGTATTCATGGCAATGGTCAGGTTAGGTGTTTTGGCAGCTTTTGTCCCAAAACCCCACTTGTTTCCATAATTCATTTAGTGGTTAGCTTCTTCCATGTACCCTAGGTAATGTTTGTGATGAATCAGTTAGGAGAACATGTCTTCCAAGTAACTTGTCAGTTAATTCACCAAGCTTTCAATTACCCTGTCTCTGGAACTATGTCACTCTTACTGAAGAGTATTTAATCTCATATTATGACAACCTATTGTTCTAAGAGTCCTCTTATGCTTTATCCTTCTTAACTCCCAAACCTAGAAAGTTCTCCCCAAATGAAAACACTTTTTCTTTAGATATCTTTGTAGCAGACATAAGACCAATATTGCAGGTGATTTCTAATATTATGGGGAAGGACGACTCAAGATAGGTTGATAAAGAAGTTTTCGGATTTTTCACTATGATGATGAAACCAAAGGTGATATTAGATATTCTAGCATTTTGGGTGGATACCATTAACACTCAATCCATGACTATGCCACTTACTCGTTGATTTAAATTTCCTTCAGTTATCACTTATTTATTTTTATACAAAAACGTTGATCATTTTACATGTTTGGGATTGAATACTATAGACATAAATAAAAATAAACAGTTAGTGGTGTTCTGGATAGACCTGGTGAGGGGTGATCTAGATGATGGCGGTGTGTTTGAGTTTACTTCTTTATTTCTTCCAGTGGTTTTCAAGGTTTTGAATGGGACCTTGCCACCAACATTTCTTCCCAAAGCTCAAGAATTTCTTCAATTGAGGAAAGATGTAAGATATGAAGACTGGTTTATGTTTGAAGAGCATGTAGAAATTAAGCTTTATGGGGCCTCAGTCAAACCATAAAGACTACCAAAATTTGTGCCAATGCGACTCTACTCTTGAGTTTATTAGGCAAAGCTTAAATGAGGATCGGGTTCATTTTGTCCCAATGAAGAAGGGTTATCTCTTTAAGTTGCCCAGAACAGTGGGACCTTTCATTGTGAACAAAAGACATGCTGCCAAAGAGGTTGAGAAATTGTTGGGTGATATGTGTCTTTTACAGGTTACTGAGTGGGCATATGATTGTCATTAGATCATTTCCAAAAGAAGGATAGAAATTTTATATTCAGCGATTGTGCATGAAAATAGGCCAGAAATGAAGAAAATGGAAAATGGAGGTCCACTAAACCCCAAAGGAGCAGAGATTGAAACCCATAGTATTTCAGAAAAAGGTGCAAAAAGGGCCAGAGAGGAAGTCATTGATCTTGACGAAGAAGAGTTAGAAACAACAAAAAGAACCAAACTATTGGATGTAATGTTTTCAGCACAACCTAGTTTAATAAATCAATTGGGAGAAACAGAGGGTGCATTAGCTTCTCCTTCCTCTAGTGAGCTTGTCCATGAGCAAGTTCCTCTTATTTGGAGCATGTTTCTCGCGATAGCTGAAAGAAACTAGAAAATATAGTTGAATATCGAAGCCCAGGCTAAGTCTCAAATCATTTTCGAGCAAACCAGGTTATTATCTACCATGGATTTAGAAAGGGCCAACTTAAAATTGCACTCTCTCATCCCACATATATGTCAGTTGGATCCTCTAGTAACTTTAAAACGATCAATTTAACAATTGATACTCAAAAACGCCCCATGCTTGACAAAAAAAATTTGCACATGCAGAATGGGTAATTGCTTGTCAATGATTTACATGAAACAAATGTAGCTACTATTAAAGCAAAGAAAATGTTACACAAAGTGATCAAGAAATTGAAGTTAGAGAAAGCTAATTCTAGAGCTCTAAATGCTCAGGTGGATGAATTAAATAATATTATTGTGAAGCTAGGAGTCAATCCAGATGATCAACATGCAATACAATAGTTATTGCAATATGCTATGTCTAAAATTGGAATCTTGAGAAAGAAGTTGAATCTCCCTACAGCTCAGCACCCCATTGCTGCAGGGATAGATGAAGTTGAAAATGAAAAGGAAAATCTTTTATAGCTTGTTTTACAGAAGACTGAAGAAGTTTTTGTGCTTAAGGAATCATTGGCCAAGCTACAAAAATAAGTAAATACTCATGTCTGCATAGTAGTGATGCCAGCCAATACAGAGGATCTAGTGGAACATGTGATGCAGTTGGGTATAGAATTAAAGATGGTTGAGCGTGATTTGGAAAACTCACAGAGGGATATGGAGACTGTTTGTAAACTATTAAACTTTAGTGAAGAGGAAGCTAGAATGGACAAGTAAAATGCTAAGAAATACAGGGAAGACTTCCAAAGGGCTGGAGAGGATATCAAAAGGTTGAAAGAGAAAATGAAAGGTAATATGTATTTAATCGAGGCTATGGAAATTCTTTGGGACAATATTATTGAAGTTATCAGGAGCATCTAGGAATTCTTTGTCATTATGTATGATGAGAAAGCAATTGTTGGAGACATGGAAAATTTGGTTATGCAGGATAAAATGAAATCATTAGAGATATATAAGTTTGCAAAAAGAATGATAGATTTTATTAACACTAAGTCTTCTTCCGAGCTAAAGGAACATGACATTATAGATAGAACATTGTGTGAAATGGATTTAATAAGATGATTATCAAAAATATCTACAGAAATACTGCTGAGAAGAAGATGAATGAAATAAAAGAAGAAATTTCCAAGTTGAATATCCTATTTGATAAAAGAGTTAGAGTTGGGCTTCCCTCTTGATGGGATTTACAAGGAAATTTGCTGCCATGGAAAACATATGAGACTTTGTTGGTTGAAGCAAAAAGTAATATTGATAACACTCATGAGAAGACATCAGTATTGAAAGGAGAAACTATTGTGAATTATCTTAATAAGGATTTTAAACTGTTGTGGATGGTAAATAATTTGTTTATAGGTAAGCCTACTTATAGTAGGATCACAACGTTGAAAATGGCACTCAACAAATTGGAAGAGGTAGCAAAGTCAAATGTACCATTGTGGAGAATGCAAGGAGTGGATGATAGAACAAACCAAAGATGCACCAACAGGGCCGTCTACTCAAGCCACTAGTTTGAACATTGACCAGCAATAACCAATCATGATCTAATTTCATTTCGTTTTATGTTATTTTATTTCCTAAAAAAATGAGGTGTCTTTTACGCTCCAATGTAATATTTTAAAATGAATTTTTAGTTTAGTAACTTAGAAAGTAGTTAAGTAGTTCGATAGTTTTTGGTAGTCACCAACTATCCCATGATGTATAAAAGGAGGGAAAATTGAAGAAAAATGGTTCGAGTCTTGGTAATATGAAGACTACACAATTTTGTACTTGATGAATTGATGATTAATGAAAGAATCAGGAGTTTTCCATACAGTGTTGAGTATGATTTGTAATCTATTTGTTATGTGTCATTTTATCTCTTTCTCTCTTTTAATATGGTAATGAAGTTTTTGGTATTTGTTTACTTCTGTGAATAAATTTAAATTTCCTTAGAATAGAACTCCCATGATTAAAGCTCCTTTCTCTGTATTTCCTCTAAGTTAAAGATAATATTTTTGTTAAATACAACATATTGTCTCTAATATTCCTAAGTACTCTTCACACATCATCTGTATTCAGCATCAAATGGCATCTTGAAACTTTCATGTCACCTCTATGTCAAGTGTTTTAAAAATAATGCTCTTCATACTTCTGAAGATAAAGACATGTTATACTAATATATGACATGCATAATAAAACTTTAATGTCTTAGGCACAATTTCTCCACAGCAAAGAAATTGGTTTCCTAAGTGACAACAATCACTATTAATTTATTGACTAGAAACCTACGAGTTTCTTTATATGATTTATTTGTTTTGTAAATATTCAACTCTGGGTTATGGGGTCGATCTCACTTTTAGCACCATTACACCTTCGCCCGTAATAATTATGTTGTCGTGGATACTGTTCTTCCTATGGAACAGAGGTTCGATAGGCATATTAACCAGTCTCTCCAGGTCAGAACAGGGTCTTGCTAATGAGGCTTGTCATAGGGTAACCCTTCTTAATATGATTTAATATTCTTAACAAATCCTCACATCAAGCCAACATGGTCACTGTGTGCTTATTTTAAGTTATTTCCTTAATGTAATACTAACTAGTGACTACTTCAACAATAATATAGTATTGTTCATAACACATATTCAACGTTAATAAATATTATCTAATGACTAATTTATTAGTTATAATTAAAGTATCTTCCTTTTTCTATAATTCATTCAAAATAAAATATACAACTTAACAACAACAGCAAAGGGTAGCTCTTCCTATAGAAATGTACATGTATCTTTATATTCTCACAATCTAGGAAATTGTTCCAAGAAGAGACCTCTCCTCCCAAGCTTTGAGTATGGAAATTACATTAAATACTCCCCCTGAGCCCTTTCTATTTCCAAACTTGGTTGATAGATAATATTATATACTCTTGTTATTCTGGCACCTAGACTAAAATCCAACCAAAAATTCCATCAAACTCTCAAGTTTAGTTTAGGGTTTCCACTGGCTCATAGTCCAGCTCAATAATATCCTTTGCAACATCTTGGAAAACCTTCCAAGGTTTTCCTTTCGAATTGTCTCTTTTTCCTCTCCATTCTCTCAATTGAATACCAAGATTATCAATTTTTTCTTAAAAAAAGAAATTAACTAAAACTTATATATAAAATGTTTCACTTGGATTTTTCCTTAGCCCAACATTTCCATGCTTTTCCATAGTAAAAAATAAAATAAAATCCATAGTAATTTGGGGTGTTACATCCCCCCCCTTCAATGAAACATTATCATCGGTGTTTGTTGTTTCCCACTGAACAAGTCAGTGTACATCTCTCACATAAAGCCTTCATCCTCCTAGGTGGCCTCTTTTGGGCTGAATTTCTTGCACTACACTTTAGCCTGGGTGATATCTTTCCTTCGTATTGTTATATGTCTTTGATATAGTATATGTAGTAGCTCTACCAATAATTCACCGTCTAGATTGACCTATTCATAGTCATAAAATTATCATCAGCTATGCTATTCATTATCAAATCTGATACCCATTCCTAGAAAAACAAATGACCTACACATATTGCCACTTAATGATATGTTTAAGGTCATATACATATTTATTTAACAGTAAAGCATGTAATACATTATGAACCTATATGTACCTACGAAACGCAAGATGATAAGCTACTGGTCTAATCAGTGCCAAGATTTGGAATGGACCACAATATTAGAGGGCTAGTTTTATGCAACCACCCCATCTTAATGTGTTTTTTTTCTTTAACCTATACATGGACATGATATCCTACTCAAAATCCTTTGTAAGTCCTTTTTTATTAGAATATGTTTTATGTCCATCTTGAGCAGCTTTAATATTCTATTGAACTTTCCTAACTATTTGTTCCGTTTCATCTAGCATATCGGGTCATAGAATTAATTTATCATCCCAACAGCTCTAATTAGTCAGTGTCCTACATTTTCTTCCATACATGACTACAAAATGGCTCATATTTATTGACTCATGATAGCTATTATTTTATGTGATCTCGATTAGGTGAGGAAATTCTTCCCACTTGGCCAGCTGTTGCATACCATGCATTCTCAACAATTCCTCTAGTGCCAGATTTAATCATTCAATATGTTTGTGGGTGATATGTAGTAGTAAATTGGATTTTCATGCCAATTTGACTTAAAAGAGCTTTCTAAAATGTAGAAGTAAATTTTACATCTATATCAGAGATGACTACTTTACGTAATCCATGTAGTCGGAAGATTTCTTTCATGAAAATGTTATCAATTTACATAGTTTTGTATGTAAATTGCACAAGAATAAAATAGGCTGCCTCACTCAACTTATCCACAACAACCATAATTGATTAATTTTTCTTCTTAGATTTTGGTAGTCCTGTGATAAAATATAATTTAATGGTATCCCATTTCCATTTAGGTTTCAATAACAGATGAAGTGAGTCAGCTGGATACTGGTGTTCAACTTTTCCTTGCTGACACTCCAAGAATTTGGTGAAATAATGCACAATATCTTTCCACATCTCAAGCTAAAAGTAATCCTTGCATATTGTAGAAAGCATTTTTTGATACCCTGGGTGGGTCGCATAAGGACTTCTATGGAACTCATTTAAAATTATTTTCTAACAACCAATTAGTTAGGGACACATACACTGTAATCAGACTATTTCCCAGATTTGTTTGCTTCTTTTGTTTGCTACCATAAAAATTCATATTCTATGTCCTTTATTGTAGCTTCTTTAATTTTATCCAGGAATTTAAATTCTACCTAACTCTGGGAAACTTCATATACATGATGAAATTTCAGGCTTAAAACGTGAGCTACTCGAGTATCCTTAACTTTTATATGTTTGATTTCAAAATCAAATTGACTTAAAAATGCAGTTCACCTAGCTTGATGAGAATAAAGATTTGGTTTCTTAAAGAAACTAGTAAGGATGTTATGACCAATCATTAGCACAATTTTTTTACACAAGAGATAGTTTCTCCATACTTTTAATGCATGTATTACAACTGTCAGCTCCAAATCATAAGCAAAGTACCTCTACTTGTGTTGTTTTAATTTCCAAGATTCATAAGCGACCAACCTTCATTCTACATCAAAATTCCTCTTAGACCTTCCTAACACATGTCAGTGCAGACCAAAAATTATTTTTAGGTGCCATAGTTTTTAATATTGTCGTTTTGGTTACGAAGTCTTTTAATTTTTCAAAACTTTACTAACATTTCATTGTCCATTTAAAAGTTTTTCCTTTCTTTCAAAAGGAAGTTATCACGTAAGAAATTATGGAAATTCCCTCCATAGACTGATGGTAGTACCTTGCTAGTCCCATAAAGGATTGAATGTCTCGTACATTCTTAGGGACATACCATTCGATAATAATTCTAATTTTCTCAGCATCAACCACT
This sequence comes from Pinus taeda, assembly GCA_000404065.3. Lineage (NCBI taxonomy): Eukaryota > Viridiplantae > Streptophyta > Pinopsida > Pinales > Pinaceae > Pinus > Pinus taeda. The sequence goes on along the minus strand of APFE031592731.1, from coordinate 41,998 downwards.
GTTTCTTCTCATTTCTTCTCGCAATAAAAGATGGCCTAAATATTGAATCTAGTACTTATAAAACTCACACCTGCTATATTTAACATATATATGGTGTCCTATAACTTTTGCAACACTATTCATAAATGCTCCTTATGTTCCTCCAAAATTTTCAAGTAGATAAGAATATCATCTATGAAAATCAAAACAAATTTGTCTAAAGATGAATGAAAAAATCCATTCATTAAACTCATGAATGTTGTAGGGGAATTTGTGAGTCCAAATGGTAATACAACAAATTCATAATTCCTGTATCATGTCTTGAAGATTGTTTTATAAATATGTTCTTCCTTTATTCTTATCTAGTGATAACCCAACTACAAGTCACTTTTAGGAAACAATGTAGAACCCTTGACTTGATCGAATAAGTCATAAATTCTTGGGAGTGGGTATTTATTTTTGATAGTTAATCTGTTAGACTACCGAAATTCAATACACAGTTGCACTATATCATCCTTATTTTTGACAAATGACACAAGGGATCCCCAAGGTGGTACACATGGGCGAATGTGTTCTTTGTATAGTAGTTCTTATAATTGAATTTTTAGTTCAATTAACTTGGGTGCACTAATACATTAGAGATCTTTAGACACTGGGGTGGCTTCTCAGACCAACTCTATAGTAAAATCAATGTATAGTTTAGGAGGCAATCCTAGTACCTCTTCCAAAAACACATGAACATAATCTTGTAGGATTAGAATATGTTCTAGTGTAGTTTTTTTATCTTTAGATTTAACACATCCTACCTGCACTACATATATTTGACACCCCTTTGTGATGCACTTACATAACTGTAAGATTGTAATAGGTCTGAGCTTTATAGGCCTCTTTATTCCTTGAATTTTCCGCCTACTACCTTCTTTAGTGACGAAGATAATGGTTTTCTCCTTCAATTTACTACGGTCAAGTGTACTTCTCAGCAATCCATTCCAATCAGGATATCATAACAACCTAGAGCCAACATGTTTAAATTTTCTCTAACTTGTTGCCTCGTAGTTTTGATAGGGCAATTTTCTACCTTTGTAGTGACTCTTCTCAAGTCTCCAGCAGCCAACTATACCAGCGATGGAATTTGAATTTATTGGTTTGTCAATGAAAATTTTCCACTATTTTGGGCTAATATAACTCAAACTAGCCCCAATATCTATTAAAATAGACACAACATGATTGACTATCTTACCTTTTCAATTCTATAATAGTAGGATGGTATTATTCCTGATGATCCTCCAAGGAAACATAGATTCTTGGTATGCATTTTTCTAGCTCTCCAACTGTGAAAGTTTATTTAATATTGGAATATTGTTTGGTTCAGCCTTGATGAGGATAACTCTTATAGTAATGGGGTTCCCCACAATCCAAAATTATAGAGGATTTTTTTGGCTCTAATTAAAGTATGGTTTACTAGAGGTCTCCACTAGCTTAGATTCACCTTGAACACAGAACTTTTGTTGGCTCTTTCTAGGAAACTTAGTCTATTGATTTTTATTCAAATTTTTCACACTGCAGGCTTTCATATTTTTATTGTAATGAAAGTTCCTTTTCTTGTTCTTACCAGGTCCATTTCTACCTCCTCATTTTTGCTTCATTTGCTGATAATAAATCTGAGCTTTTTGGATCGCCTCATCCATTGTTTTGGTGGTTATAAAATTCTGAATTCTCCTTCATAAATCCATGTCAACTGCTAACAAAATATTGCACCTTATATTTTTATTCCATAATATAGGGAACATACCTTAGTAGTGAAGTGAAATTGGTTATAAATTCCTCCATAGATAACTCTCCTATCCTCAAATCATGAAATTAGTTTTCCTTCTTGTCATGAAATCGCTCTATACAATATTTCTCTCTAAAGTGTTTTTGGAATTTATCCCAAGTTACTTCCTATTTATTAATGCTCCAAACAATCTTCACTTCTTCCAACCACATGATGGCCTTTCCCTATAGTTGGTAGATTCCCAACTTGGCCTATATATTTTTGAAATGTTCTTTAGCGTAAATCACATAAGAATTCATTTTTCGACGCGTTTCGAACCAACCAGTGTGGTTCATCGTCAGGACAAGTTGTCCTGACGATGAACCACACTAGTTGGTTCGAAACACGTCGACAAATGAATTATTATGTGATTTACGCTGAAGAACCTTTCAAAAATTTGATATGGATCACAGAAGCCTCAATTCTACAATTGGCCTATATATTATCATCATATCTATAAATATGGAAATATTTACTCATATTAATTAACCAAGCTTCTATAACTTACTCATTTTCATAGTCAAATGTTTGGGGTATGATCTCTTTAAAATCCCCTTGTAACTCAATCTTCTGCCTTTTGGCTTTCCCTTACTTAGTAACATTTTCACACACTTCTCCATTATCATTTCGGCCTCCCTCTGACTCTCGATTATTGTATCCATGATCGTGTATCTTATTTTTGTGCTCTCGTTCGGGCCTTCGATTAGGATTTTTCTGATTTTGTCTGTCCAAAATTCTTTTCATGAATCTTTGTTATTCTCTCATTATCGTGTCATTATCTTCCTTGAGATTAGCCATTGCTCCCCTTAACTCTTGGATAGTATCTAACAACATCACATTTATATTATGTGATTCTTCTCCCAGCTAGACCCACATCTCAAGATTAGATTTAGCTATCAACATAGGTCCAACTTCAGTCTTTATTCTAACTAGCAGTGTATTTCCTGCTCCTCTCATCATCTCGTTCCTATCTATGCATGATCAACACATTATTATTACCATGATTTCCCGACACGCCACCATATTGAAACCTAGGATCTAATAGCACTTGTCACACCTGCTAGACCAAGGTAATTTTATTTATTTATTTTTTACTATTACCTTATTTTTCAATTAAGTGTCATCAATGACTCACTTCTAAATTAAATAATTGTAATCACGTTAAATATTTTGACTCTAACACTGACCACAACCTTATCTCAGTGATATTCATACAAAACATCCTACACATCTATGTAACAAATTAAGTATTTTTTTATGAATTACATTTAGATGGGAAGCATTATGAATATTTTATGAGATGGGCAATTATCACTCCTCAGTTTTTATGACCTCTTAACACTTGATTAATACGTATGGCTTATGCATAACTACACCAATATTTGCAACCCTTGCATATTTCACACCCGTTTTCCTGAGATTACAATCCTATAACTATTTTTATGAGATTATTAATGGGAGTCGAGAACCTTCTCCCAACTATCACACCACTGAGAGTACATTCGATGGGATGGAAGGGCTAGGTGGCTCCATCTACTCTGTTGATTTTGCTTAGGTTCAATCTGATGGTGGCAAGCCTAGTTGGGAGGTTAGGGTAACAAATTTTCCTTCCCTCTCGTCGCTTTATTGTTAATTTGCATTGATGCTCCTGAAAGAAGAAGGTTTTCCACCTCACGAGCATACCTCTAGGTTTTATGACTACTTAGCCTTACAGATATGTTCCTCCAACACCTTTCTTCCATATCCCTACTCTGTCATACCTTACCCTTAAAAATGTTATCATTTTATGCCTTATTTTGGATTTTTGTTTCATTTCGTGGCATATGGTTTTTATTTTAGGATTTCGTTGGAATACCTAGGCTCTAGGGTAAATACTCTCTATGGCTTTCCTCGAAATTGATATGTTTCTCTTTTTCTTTTCCTCCTCTGATATGTGGAACGAATTCACGACTTCTCATTTTTTGTTTTGTTTTGTCACAGGATTCGACATGCTCCCGCTTGTTCTATGCGACAAAATCAGGTAACTTCTTATTTTACAATATTTGTTTCTTAGCTTACATAGGGTTCTTGAGGGTTTTCTTCTAGAGATTGTCTCTAACATTAAGACTGCTATTGGTTGCAGGTATAGTATGCTTGCTCTACGAAGGATTTTTTTCCACAATTGTGTCCACTTTGTTGCCATTTCATGTTTTTATGTTAGTTCTCAGATTCTTGTTGGCAGGTTATTTTCAAATTTAGTCTCAAGATTTGGAAGAAAAAATTTGTAGTTGAACTCCTAGGTCTTTGGTGGCTCAGTCTTTCTCAGTTTCAGTTGTAGATGTTAACAACCTACTAAGGTTTTAGCCTTAGTTGTGTTTAAATATTTAAACTATCATTTACAAACCAATAAATTCAAAAAGCCCTGGATGGTATAGTTGGTTATTATAGCCAAGAGAAGAGTTAGTGAAAAAGTAGAAAATTTCCCTATAGAAATTGGGAGGCAACAAGTTAGAGAAAATTTAAACATATATTTCAACTAAAATTGTATATGTTGAGCCGATGGTAGCTCTTCTAGAGACAATCTCTAGAACAAAACCCTCAAGGACCCTATGTAAGCTAAGAAACAAATATTGTAAAATAAGAAGTTACCTGATTTTGTCGCATAGAACAAGCGGGAGCATGTCGAATCCTGTGACAAAACAAAAAAACGAGAAGGCGTGAAGTCGTTCCACATATCAGAGGAGGAAAAGAAAAAGATAAACATATCAATTTCGAGGAAAGCCATTGGTAGCTCTTCTGATGAGTGTTATGATCAATTATTTTGTGTAGCATTGCTTTTATTAATAGTTTTATTGTTGGATTTCAGTTAGTATTGTAATAATCGTTCAGGTTATTGTTTTACATACCATTGAGGTTATATCCTATACATGTAGAATTTTTTTTCTTGTTTAATTCTATTTTAATCAAATATTTGTAGCTTTGAACCTCTTTAGGGTGTCTATCCTTTTTTCGAGTCGGCCAGAGCTAAATTGACTATGACATGAATCCTTCTCACATTATTTAGGAGAATCTTTAGTTCCATGGATGAAAACTATTTTGAAATTATGTCTTTAATAATAACATCAATATTTGAGGAAAAAAGGTATTGTTCATTCCTTTGATGGATGTTCCTAAGGTATTCTTTATGTTTTTTTTCCCTATTTTAGTTATTCAATTTTTCGTTGTTGTCACTATTAATCTCTTGATTAGCTACCTAAGGATAGCTTACCGCACTACTATTTCCTTATATTATTTATTTGTTTTATAAAGATTCAACTCTAGGTTATGGGGTCGAGATCCCTTCTAGCCCCATTACACCTTCACCCAAAATAATTATGTTGTTGTGGAGACTATTCTACTTTTGGGAAATAGGTTCGATAGGATTATTAACTAGTCTCTCTAGGTCAGAACATGGTTTTGATAACGAGGCTTGTCATAGGGTAAACCATGTTCCTCTATGGCCACTTCATGCTTAATTTAAGTAATTTCTTTAATGCAATACTAACCCATGACTACTTCAGCAATAATACAATATTATTCAGAACACACATTGTGATTTAATAAACAATATGTCACAAATAATTTATTAGCGATAATTATAGTATCTTCCTTTCTCTATTATTGAGTCAAAAGAAAAAATTCAACTTAACAACAATAGAAAGGTAACTTTTCCTACATAAATGTATACTTATCCTAATATTATGAAAATATAGGTAAATACTTCCAGGAAGACAACTCTCATGCCAACCTTTGAGTATGGAAATCACATCCAATACTCTCCCTGAGCCCTTTTTACTTCCAAACCTAGTTAGACAATATTCTATACTCATGTTCTTCTCACATCAAGACCTGGGTCTAGCCAAAATTTCCTTCAGATTCCAAGGTCTAGTTCAGGGCTTCCACTGGCTCACAACCCAACTCAGGAATACCCTTGGCAATGTCATGCTAAACATTCTAGGTTGTTCCTTTCAAACTATATCTTTTTCTTGTCCCTTTTCCCTAGCGATACATTTTCTTTTTGAGAGTGGGAGGAGCAACCCTCTATAATTTGCTGACAAAAAAAAGTTGTCATTTGATGTCTCTTCCCTTGAATCCTAAGGTTGTCAAATTTTTCTAAAAAAAAGAAGTCAACCAAATGTTTCACTTGGCTTTTACCTCACTGCAACATTTACCTAGTTTTTCCACAGTAAAAACAAGTAAAGAAAATCTATTGTAACTTGGGTGTTACACATTATTGATGTCTATCAACATTTAATCATTTACCTAGTTTTTCCACTGTAAAAACAAGTAAAGTAAAATGCAAGGTAACTTGGGGTGTTACAGATTATGCATGTCTATAAACATTGACATGCATAATAATATAGGGACCTCTTCAAAGGATTCATGTGGTGTACCAAATGGTGATGTTTTCCTTCTGTTTATTTGTTTAAACATTGTTTTTCTTTCTCTATTATTCTGAATATCTTAGTTATTAATAGAAAGTGTGATGAATAGGATTTTTTCTTTAGAGCACCTATTCTGGCTGTTAATAATTTTCATGTTTTCCATAGAAGTCAAATTAAGGAATTCTTAGTTGCTCCTTCATTTATATTGAATCTTACACTTCTGCTTTTTCACCACCCATTTAAATTTCTGAAAGGATCCAAATAGTGCAACCTAGCTTTCCCTGTGAAACTCCTCTAAATATTGATGCCAAATCTAGTTAAATCTTTAGACTCCATAGCCCAGTGGAATTATAATACTTAAATCAACCAAACCAATTAAATCAAAACAAACAATACAATTATAACTAGCCTAAAATTTAGACTGAAACAAAGCTACATTTTACAGAGGGATCCCTCTCTAAAGCTAGTAGGGTTAGATCCCAGCTTCCAAAGTGGTTTTGATGTTGTCCTATGTGTTTACTCCGTCAACCTCAAAAATACAGAATGACAACATAGGGGCGACCATACTGGGGACGAAATACTTTTTAAATTAAAATATCATTATTCCCTTGTATTCAATCAGTATTTCAATTAAACATAATTGTTATATCATCATGGAATATCTAATTTGAGGTTGTAATCTTGTATATATTGAGTGAGTCATTAGTTTTGATTTTATTTAGTTGTGTGATGAATTTTAATAGACCTTGCTCCCAAAAGATTTTTCACTAGAGCTCACCCTGATCCCCAATCTGCTGAATTCGTAGATAATCTTGAGAAATTGGTGATAAAGAAAAGCTTTACAGAGAGTAAATCTAGTAATAGTCATTTGTCTAGGTTCAATTATCTTCCTAAGAATAGTCCTTTGTCATGGTCTAACATTTTTCTAGAGAATTTTGAAACTATTCAAGATATAGAGTTTGATTTTCCTTTCCAGCATAGTTTTTTTAAATCAAAATCTGAGAGTTTTGTAAATCAGACTATCAATGAAAACAACATACTGCAACCATATATACCCCAAACTCAGCCTTTTGAAATAGATCATGATCATGAATCCCTATATCAATTTGATAAATTACAGGATCTAGTTTCGGTTTTGAACCAAGCCATTGATAAAGCTTATTTTCAACAATTTGTTGAATTTTTGTCTTTAACCATTGCAGCAACTTCTTTGTCGAGCCAATCTTCCCAGTCTATTAATATACAACCCCCTAGTCCTATTCATTCTATAGTCTCTACTTCTTCAGTTGTAATATCTCAGACTTTTATTCCTACTACCCCTATAGTTATCCCAAGTACACCTACCATAGGTCCATCTTCCAATTAATCTCTCAAACCAATGATGGTAGGTAGGTATGCACCTTTGGTGTTACTAGGCCAGTTGAATGATATGCATGTAGATTACCAGTCCAAAATTATGACCTTTGATAATACTGGCTCTCATATTGCTTAACAACATGTGGATAGGATGAATGATGTTTTTGACCTTTAAGAAGTAGACGAGGTTGATGTAAAATTGAGATTCTTTGCTCAACATTTAGGAGGTGATGTAAAAAAATGATTTAGGAGTTTACCTGCAGGAAGTATAGCTAACCTTGATGCATTCCATCAAACTTCCTTAGCTAGATAAGAAATCAAGAAAAATTCACTTCAACTCCAGAATGAATACAAAAGACTGAAAAGAAAGCCAAATGAAACTGTGGAAGAATACTATGAAAATTTTAATACTATTTACAATGCCATTCCTACAGACATCAAGCCCTCCCCTGGCTTAGGTTTAATTGATTTTCCTGATGGTTTTGATGTAGACATGGAATATCAACTTAGAGAGAGGGACCTTACAACTTTGGAAGAAATGTAAGCCATTGCTAGAAAAGTTGAAGCTAACATCTTAGCCAAGAAGGCTAAATTAAAATATGAATGCAAGGTTACCATTAAAGAAGAGGCTTCCACTTCTGCCTTTGACCATAAAATTGATAACTTAGTGAGGGTAGTGGAAAAGATGATGCAAAGACTAAACATAAATGATCAAACTCAAATTAGAGAAAACCAAAATGCTCCTCAAAATAGAAACCAAAACTTTAGAAATAATGTTCCCCAAATCAAACAATGAGAACAAAAGGGGTTAGACCAGCAGATTTGGCCTCCTTTTTTGGAAAAATACACTAATGATGAGGGTAATATTATTGAAGATTTGGATGATAATCAAATAAATCTGATGGGAATAAATGAGGATGAAACAATTTTTCTCACTCAAGAGGAGCAAGAACTTTTTCTCCTAGCTCAAACTAAACTTGACTCTAAGGAATCAGATGAATATAAACAAGATTTTGAAAATTCCATCATGGAGTTCCATAAGGAATATAACCTTATGAGAAAAAAGAATTCAAAACCTCTCAACAACAAAAAATATGTAAATCCTACTAAAAAAATCCTTTGAAATTGATCCTAGGAAAACCACCGAAAGTATCCCTAAGAAAACTGTTGATAATTATGGTAAAAAGAAAGTAGAAATTCCTGTCAAAAATATAGTTGATAGTGTCTCTAAAACTACTCAAACAGATATCCCAACCAAAAGTCAGGTAAAAGAGCTGATAACAAAAGAAATTACAAATCAATCTAAACTTCCAAACCTAATTAAGATTCAAACATCTTTCAACATTGGGAAATAATTAGAAAAATTGAAAATTTCTATTCCTATAACATAGTTAATCAACAAAAACATGTAGAGACTCCAAGTGATGAAAGCTCTAAACATAGGGGAAAACACAGACTCTGTAAATCTGAATGATCACCAGCCTATACTCTTATTTGGACCGGAAGTTGAGGGCAAAACACAAGGAGAAGTTCCTCCATTCCATATTAGCCTAAATATTCATGACAAGATTCTCCATAATACTATGTTAGATTTAGGTGCTTTCCACAATTTAATGCCTAAATTTGTTATGGAGAAACTAGGACTTGACATTACCAGACCTTATAAAGACTTATATTCCTTTGATTCCAACAAATTAAGATGTCTAGGTCTCATCAAATACCTATGTGTTACTTTGGCTCAAATCCCTACAAAAAGTATAGTAATTGATGTAGTGGTTGTAGATTTTCCCCCTAAGTATCGCATGTTGTTGTCATGCTCATGGGGAGAAAAATTACAAGGTACCCTACAGATGGATATGACCTTTGCTACCATACCAATTTTTGGGCAACAATTAATATTATATAGGGAAAATTTGATGAAATTCATGGTGAATAGTCAAGACAAGCCTCACAACTATCCACTTTACTCTGTTCACTTAGATTTAGACTCCTTCATTATTTATAATGATGGATGCATCAACACTTAGGTGATCAATGCTAAAACTGAAATTTCTAAAATATACCCAAACCAAACACAAACAATCTAACCAAATACTCCTCCTAAACCTTTTTGGAACATTATCTTCGATGGATCTTGTAGAAAAGATGGTTCTGGAGTAGGAATATGGGTGGTAAATATTGGAAACAATCATGCTGAGGGTCACTCATACAAGCTCAATTTTCAATGTACCAATAACATAACAAAGTATGAAGCCCTTATATTAGAATTGTAGGTGTTAAAAGAATTAGGTGCCAAGAGAATCTCCATTCAAGGGGATTTTGAGTTAATTATAACATAAATTAAAGGAGAGTATTCAACTAAACACCCTAGAATGAGAGCATACTGTTATAAAATTATATATTACAGAGTAATGGAACACATAAAATATTGCAGAAATATAAACACAAAAAACCCATAAAAAAAGAGAGACACAGATATACGTGCTTCACCCAGTTTGGGCTACATCCACGGAGAAACATCCAGTCCTTCTTTTATTATATTATCCAACAAACTGAAGAGATACAACCCACAGCAAATCCGTTGTAACTCCCTCTTTGCTCTTTCAATCTCCTCTCTCTTCCTCACTTAGAATACAGATATACATAAACGCAATACAATTCCCTCATATATAGTGAGGGGTTGCCTTATAGGGCAAAAAACACTAAATTAAACATAACTTCTACCGTCAGATCATCCGCCTAATGAGTGGCCTAGATTGACTAGAAATTACTAGAATTTTACAAGGCAATTTTACATCTATTTTTAGCTTCAAGGGAACTGCCCCCGAACCCCCGTGGGGGGGGCAAGTCCCACCACCCCCCGGCACCCACCCCCGACATGGAGGGGTGTACAATATTCCTGGGGTATACATACGGCTAAAACCTTTGAATATAGAAGATAATTAGGCTCCACACCCAACACATACATAAATGGCGTGCTTGATTTTCTAGAGGGTTTTCTTGAATATGATCTTTCTGCAATTCCTAGATAACAAAATATCATTCCAAATAGTCTAGATTTTTCAGCCAGATCCTGTAAAATGCCTTACCCTAATCGAGAATATAAAGTGGAAGTGAAACATCGACCAACTATACTAGATAATATGAAGTATTAGCAGGTGTTTGGAAGAGAGAAACAAATAGAATGTTTTCTGCAATCTAAGGATGAATTTCAAGATGATAGTATATATTTGGAATTTGAATTAGAAAATAAAATAGCTGTACATTCTAATCTAGAAAGGCAGTTAGAAAACTTAGATGTAAATGCATCCATAGATAAAGTTGTAAATAAACTATAACTTCTTGAAATAGACCCACAAAAAGAAGAGTTTGAAACACTTCAGCTAAATGATAATGTTTTACCTAGAGGCCTAGTTCCACTGGAAGAATTATTTGATTTCAATGATGTGACAAAGAAGCCTAAGATTGATCCCTTAGGAGCTGCAGTAGAAGAATGAAATATAGGCAGTGAAAAAGATCCCAAAGTCATAAAATTGTCTAAATCGCTCCTAGCTACTGAAAAAAGAAAAATACATTGCTTTATTCAAGGAATTTAGTGATTTTTTTGCTTGGAGCTATGAATATCTAAAAACATATGATACAGATATTATACAACACAAAATTCCAATTAGGGAGGATCATAAACCATTTAAACAAAAACTTTGAATAATAAATTCAGTTCTGATGCCTTTAATTGAGAAGGAAATTAAAATAATGTATGACTCTAAAATCATAGTTCCTCTTAGGTACTCTAAATGGGTTTCCAATATTCTTTCAACTAGGAAGAAAACAAGGGAAATAAGATTGTCCATAGATTTTAGAAACCTTAATAAAGTTTCCCTAAAAGACAAATACCCTTTACCAAAAATGGATCATATTCTACAAAAAGTAATTGGGTCTTCTAGGATTTCTTTATTGGATGGTTTCTCAGGTTATAATCAGGTTTTAGTTCACCCTGATGATCAATATAAAACAACTTTTACTACTCCATGGGGTACCTTCATGTATGTGAAGATTCCTTTTGGGTTAATGAATGCTAGAGCCACATTTCAAAGAGCAATGAATATTGCTTTTGTTGATGAAATTGGAAGATTTATTATGACCTATCTAGATGACATCACTGTTTATTATAAAACTAATCAAGAACATATGTCACATCTGAGAAGAGTATTTGAGAAATGTAGAAGGTTTTGGATTTCACTAAACACTAAGAAAACACTCTTTGGCCTTGAAGAGGGAAAACTTCTTGGTCATATCATATCTAAGGAAGGTATTAAAATTGATCCCAAAAGGATTGAATCTATTCTAAATACCAATCATCCTAGAAGCATTAAGGAATTTCGATAATTTATTATTAGAATAAACTTCCTAAAAAGGTTTACCCCTAAGCTTGCAGAACTTCTTAGAAACATAACAATTATGTTAAAAAGGGATTCATAAATCAAATGGAACATTGAAGCTAGGCAATCATTTGATTAAGTTAAACAAGCATTGACAAAAGTACCTATCCTAATCAGTCCATATTTCACTAAGGATTTTGTAATCTTTTCATTTCCTTCTGAACATATTGTTTTAGCTGTCCTTTTACAGAAAAATTATGATATATTTGAACAACCCATTGCTTTCTTTAGCAAGGCTTTGAGAGATGTTGCACTCAAATATAATATAATGATAAAACACGCCTTCACATTGATAAAATAAATTAAAGATTTCAGTATTTATATCCTTCATTCTGACATAATTTCTTATGTCCCAAATGTTGTGGTTAAGAATATTTTAACCCAAAATGGACTAGATGGTAAAAAAGGTAAATGGATTGCCATCATTCTAGGGTATGACATGGAAATCAAGCCAGCCAATCTTATCAAAGGACAAGGATTAGCCAAATTGATGGTCGAATCTAACTTTAAAGCATTGGATATCAACTTTGTAGCTGCATTAGATGATCAAGAGGAACAGAAGACTCCATAATTAGATGAGGCTTTTATGACCTCACCCTGGTATGCAGACCTCATTTTTGCTTTATTCAATTTTAATGCTCCTCCTGGTTTAACTAACATAAAGCCTAGATTTCTAAAGTTAAAAGTAGTAAAATTTTGCATCATAGATAATATCTTATATTGTAAAGATGCTAGTGGTATTCTACTAAAGTGTCCGTTGAAATATTATGCACAAAGAACAATGCAGGAATTCCATGAAAGAGATTGTGGTGGATATCTATACTAGAAAACCACTGTTAACAAGATCCGTAGAGTTGGTTTTTAATAGCCTACCCTTTTCCCATATTTTCATAATAAGGTAACCTCTTGCCATAAATTCCAAATATTTGAGGGGAAAGAAAGTTATTGCCTCTACATTTAAAGCACATATCTGTTGAAAGTCCTTCCCAACAATGGGGATTGGATTTCATTGGATAAATTCATTCCCCATCCTCTACCCAACATAAATGGATTCTCATCACTATTGACTACTTCACCAAAGGGATTGAAGCCACACCTTCTAGACTAGCCACCGATGTTGTTATTATAAAATTTCTAGAAACCAATATCCTGTCTAGATTTCGCAGTCCAAACAAGCTCATTACAGATAATGCTGCAGCTTTTAAATCCAAGAAAATGATAGATTTCTGCAAAAAATACCATATTACTTTGGGAAATTCAACTGCTTATTACCCACAGGGTAATGGGTTGGATGAATCTTCATATAAGAGTTAGGTAAACATTATTAAGAATTTGTTAGAAGAGAACAAAACGTCATGACATAACAAGTTGTAAATGCACTTTGACCTGATAGGCTCACAACAAAGAAATCAATTGGCATGTCACCATACCAATTGGTTTATGGAATGGATGTTGTTTTTCCATCATCTTTGGGAGTTCCAGTCATGAAGATAATTCCTGAATTGCTAGTTGAGACAAATGACATCCAAAGGAGAATTGATCAGATAATCCAATTGCAGCAATCCAGAGAAGAAGTCTATAATAAGGCTCAAGTCATCTAGGAGAATATCAAAAAGATTTTTAATAGAAGAACTAAAGCAAATGATTTCACTTTGGGTGATAGATTTTTAAAGTGGGATTCCAAAAGAGAGGACAAAGGAAAGCATGGAAAAGTTGACAATCTATGGATAGAACCTTATGTCATTTACGCTTGCAAAGGACATAATGCATTTTTTCTCAAACATCTAGATGGGATAGAAATGCCTGGTGGACCAGTGAATGGCAGAATGTTGAAGCACTATTTCTCTAAGCAATAGAAATTTTTCTAGAATTAATCATTCTAAATATAATTGTCTTTATTATTTTAATTTGGTGACCTATTGACAAAAGTAGAAGCTTGCAGAGAAGGTCGTAAGCTTCAATTTATATGTTACCATAAGTACTACAACAAAAGAAATCGGGTGTGGATATTGCAGAAATAGAACACTCAAGGCTATTGATCAAATGTTCTTCGCACCTCATAGGGCGAGTTCCATCCCTAGTTGGAACCACTGTTAGGGTCCTATAATTTATAGGATCTCAAGGTATTTGAGTATTGTATCTTAGGAATATTATATTGTAAATACTTGTCAATCTGCCAATGATTTCCAAATAAAAGAAAAATATAATAAAAAATGAAGAGAGGGTATAAATAAATAAAGAAGAGGAAAAACAAAAAATATTGAAAAAGAAGAAAAGATTGAACCCCACCAAAAGAAACAAAAAATAAAAAGAAATAATATGAAAGTGTTGCAAGTCTAAATGCCAGATAGTTATCTTTATCATTGATTAAATAAAGGTTGTGTGTAGCTTGTTCAAAATGCCACAAAGACTAGCTATTTTTTTTTATCATATAGTGTAATCATGGTAAAAATTGTTTAAATTTCTGTAAATTAGGTTAGGGAATAAAATTTTTCCAAACATTTTAATCTTGGTAAATCAGTAGTTAGGTAGAAAATGACATTGATTCAACTGTTGAATCCGAATTAATAGGAGAAATAAGGGATAACTTAGATAGTTTTTCATCTCTTATAAAATAAAATAATGTGGGTTTGCTAGTCTAAGTGCACCCTTTAGAAAAAAATAACATGTTAGTTTAGTTAAGGGTAGGTAAACTAGATGGTTTTATAAAAATATACCTATACCATTTATACTTTAATATTTAATGATATGGTGAAAAGGCAAATGGGCGGGATGGGATAAAGTTCTTTTTCATGATTTTATTCCTAACCTTTATCCTAAGTCCAAAGAACAAAAGAAAAAGTGCATATGGACAAATCTCTTTTGTCATATATGGTTAATCAACGTCGTTGTCAAAGTATCAGGATCCTCTCCTATTCACAATCCACAACCCATATTTTTCTTTGGCTCCCCTCTCCATCCTACTTTTACAGTCGGAGGGGGGTTAGAAAAGGTTTCTTCTCCCACCAGGCTCCATCCTGACATGGCAGCTTCTCTTGATTTTGCACCCCCCAGGCTGAAACTACTTACCACCCACTACCCCCTCCAAAACCTCCTTCCCTTCCCCTGCTTTACCACATCCCCACCATGATAAATCTGCCTCTCACCTCTTGCCACATTGCCTAGCCATTAACCACTTAAATGTTCTGCCAACAAAATTAATTTTTTCGCTTTAAATTCACACTTCCCAAGTAACTGTTCAAACTTAACGGTCCCATGGCATTTCCAACAGGACTCTCGTAGCATTGTTTAAAGGCTTTCAGAACCATTCCATTCCTTCTTTTCACTGGCTCATTCTCTGCAATTGACAGCTTTTGCACAATGACCATTCTAAGAGATTTTCCTCAACTTGAAACTTATCTGAATTGTCAACATTATTTTCTATTCTCCTGACAATTCAATCAACTAAAATTGATTCCCAATAAACCTTTCTTTCTCTCACTATTATCATTCTCTAATATAGTCATGCCTCTAAAGAGAAAAATCCAAGATAAACCTGTTAATCCATTAATCTCTCCCTCTCTAGATTTAGATCACATCCCTTTAGCCGACAAGGATTATCGGATTAGTGAAACCCAATGTGATTGTGACTTTTTAGAGTTATATTCTTGGTTCGAACATAAGCATGCAGATAAAACTCATGAAATTAGGCTCTGGGAGTCTAATCTTCCCCATTATATCTTTCCTCTTTCCTTCCAAGCCCCTAATTTTACCAAAAAATGTCAAGCCCGTTATGTCCCTACCCAATGAGCTATCATGGCCCCATCTGGTGACATCCTCTTTACCATTACTACCTAGTCCATAGAACAAATAATGTTATCTCCCTTTCTGGAAAATAGTGCCTTTCTCCTTAGAAGCCCTCACCCAGCTTTATCAGAAGCTGGATTTCACTACTAGGGCCAAAATTTTTGAGATCTTCTTGCCTGAGAATGCCCAATTACCTAGGAAGAATCTTCCATATCCTTCCTCCATCTTCCTTGATCAAGCCAAAAAAATTATATCCATAATTTCCTATATTTTGGGTTATTATTCTGATCAGTGGGTACATGAGCCCATTTTAGGTTTCGTCTCCATATTTTCCATAGAAAGTGAACCATCCATTGTATTCAATTTCAGTCAATTCTTGGCTGATAGCATTCATGAGGAAGTTCTAAAATTTCCCACAGAACAGGTGTTTAATTACACCTCCATTTTAATCTACATGTTCCTTTATTATAAACAAGATAAATTCAATTTTGCAATGCAGAAGCTTGATGATGTAAGAAACCAATAGCCAATGATCTTTTTGACTTCATTGGTCATGAAAGAACAACCGAAATTTTCTTAGAAGAAGTTTATTGAGGAATTTGTTCACCCAGCCATGAACATCCTTAACATTTCAATAAAACCCAGAATTAGTGAATATATTGAAAGAATTCTACATGTAGTAGATCAAGCGGAGACTGGGGATTGGTGTTTATACCAAAACTACACAAAAATCAAGATTTATGGTTATGAATTGGCACCATACAAACTCCCTAAATAGCTCCCCATGAGGATTTTGGCCTTGGAGTATATTAGAGAGATGTTAAATTCCGATGACATCCATTTTGTAGTGGCTAAGAAGAAATCACAGTTCTGTATATTGACACAGGTGGGCCCATTTGTATGTAATACCAGGACAGCAGGTGAAGAAGTAGACAAAATTCTTGAAGAGATGAAGTTCAGCCTGAGTTTTACATGGTCACATGACCCTTGTAGTATTATTTCAAAGCTCATAATAGAAAATAAAAGTACTCCCTACATCCGTACTTCAAGGCCTAAAATATAAAAGTATGCAAATCAATTAGAATGGATAGAAAGTACCTTGCAGGAAGCTGAAGAACAACTCTTTTGTACTTCTAGTTTGCAGACTCCCATTCCTTAGGAAAAATCAAGTAAAATACAAAGAGATGAGGGATCATCATCAACAATAGGAATTGAAGCCAAGGAGTTCAGGATCAGTTCCAATAAAAGGACAAAATTGACTCTGAGGATAGATGTAGACAAAGAGACAAAAGAGTAGGTTTCCATCATAATTATAGACTCACCACCTGCAAGCAGTAAATTTGTAAGATATTCTACTGAACATTCATCTTCACAAAGTTAGAAGGAGACAGAGCTAGATTCACAGAAGGTCCAAGGAGAGAAAGAAAAGATGGTTTTTGATAGGTACCAAGAGATTAAGCTTAAGAATGAGATTCTTAAAAACAATACCTATAATCAATTTTGGAAGTAGACCTCTAGCTCACAAAGCAGATTGCTATGAACGTTTGACACAGAGTGTGGGAAGATGCAAATTTCCTTTCTTGAGACCCAAACTCCACATCCAAAAACAACAACAGACTACAAGGGCACTGCATTTGAGTTCAACGCCAAAGAAATCCATCCCATTGATCAAATGGAGACGCATACGCAGACTGGTGAGATGATATCTTCCACATTAATTAACACTGCTATGCCATTGTCTAAGTTGTAGGTTTCATTTGCCAATGTTCAACCTCAGTTGAAATGGAGAAGGTATCCTCCTTTGCAAAAGATATAGGATCAATTCTTTGGAAGAATTCATGCTAAAGATAGGATATGATCCTAAAGATGTCAATACTGTAGAGGAGAATATCAAGAAGAAGAATCTAGACATTGCAACCTTGAGAAAGCAGCTTAAGCTACCAGCTACAAAGAATCCATTAACCAAGGACATTGAAGAGAATGAAGCACAAATGGCTAACATGATGAAGATGATTATAGATAAGAACATACAAATTAGACAGATGGAGGCAAATATGGAGAATATGATAAAGGAGAAAGAACATAGTCAGAAGATTGCCATTGTCTTCTTCGATTCCAACCCATTTATCAGCTTCCAAAAATAGGAATAACCATTGTAGCTACTTCTTCCACTCATACTACAAGTATTGAATAGGTAACAAAGACACTGGAGAACATGTCAATCCACTCAGAAGAGATCAAGACTTTCCAGGGGCAACTCAAAGCTCTAGAAGTACAAAAATCCAAAGATGAAGCTTCTCGTCTTACTGAAATGAAAAAATCACAGAGACTGTTGCATAAGTTGCAGAAGGTAGAAATGGATACCTCAATTGGTCAGACCTTGGCCCAAGCCAAGGAGACCATTTGGATGGGTATTCTAGAATCTATGAATGAGATTTTTCAATCTATCCAAATCGTCTTTGAGTAGAAGGAATCGATAGAAAATGCTATAGTAACCATTGTTCAAGCAAGCGAAAATCTTGGAGAAATGCCCACAGAAGCTTCCAATATTATCAAATTCCTAAATTCTATGTCAAAATATGAACTTGAAGAATTTGGAATCAGTGACAAAACTGCCACTATTTTAGAAGTCAAGAAAGTTTTGACTAAGAGGAACCTCATTGATCAATTGGAAGAAATATGTGAAACATTAGAGCTGGGAGTAAATAGGTTCTGCAACAGAATTGAAGCATTGATCCAGAAAGGACTTCCTGGAATTTATGTAATAAATGATAAATTGATTACTCAGGAAGACTATGTCCTGGCAATGAAGGAAACGGAAAAATGCAGTATCAAGTTCAGTGAGATAAAGGGAAATATGACAGCAAGGGCATTTTTAGAAACCATGTCAATTGATTTCTACATACAGAATGAGGTCAAACATGTTTTTACAGTGAAACCAACTTTTGCCAAATACACAGAGGTCGATGAAATTTACTAGAGGGTGATTAAATTGACCATACTAGATGAAAAGAGATGGGAAGAGCTCCGTGATTTACTGGATTGAAGAGTAATTCGGAGGCAGTAAGACAACGGCCAGTACATCAGCCAACACAACAATCAACACATCAACGCAACACAGTTTTAGGTGGACTCAACAACCAAATCCACCAAAATAGAGCCACTTTTCCATCCAACTGTCTACATGGCCTATTTTTCCGCCATAGATAAATCTTAATTATTTTAATTAGGCTAATAATACACTGTCGGTTTTGACAGTTTTTTGTAATTATTAGCATAAATACTTCACTATTTGAAGTATTAAGGGTTGATTTATGAATGTAATTTCTTCTGTGCATTGTAATTTTTCAAAGTATCTAGAGCATCAATAATACAGGGACCTTTTCACAAGATTCATTTGGTGTACCAAATGTTGATGTGTTCCTTCTATTTATTTGTTAAAACATTGTTTTTCTTTCTCTGTTATTCCCTATATCTCAATTATTAAACAAAAAATGTGATGAACAAGATTTTTTATTTAGAACACCCTATTCTGGCTATTAATAATTTTCATATTTTCCACTGAAGTCAAATTAAGGAATTCTTAATTTCTCCTTAACTTCTATTAAACCTTGCACTTCTGCTTTTTCACTATCCATTTAAATTTCTGAAAGGATCAAAAGAGTGCAACCTATATTTCCCTATGAAACTCCTCTAAAAATTGATGTCAAATCTAGTTAAATCTTCAAACTCCATAGCCCAATGGATTTATAATACTTAAATCAACTAAACCAATCAAATAAAAAAAAACAATACAATCATAACTAGCCTAAATTTACACTAAAACAAAGCTAAATTTTATAGAGAGATCACTCTTTGAAGATGGCAGGGCTAGGTCCTAGCTTCCAAAGTGGTTTTGATGTTGTCCTATGAGTTTACTCCCTCAACCTAAAAAATATAGAACGACAACAGGTTACATAACAATCTCCCTTTCTCTTTGTCCCAACTATTTTCACTTAATGATATTTATTTATTTCCTCCCCCAATAGATTTTTATTAGCGTCCTGGTTTTAAGGTATACATCATTTTTATTTCCCTAGGATTTTTTCAATTAGGAAAAATATTTCCTTTTTACCTTCTTAAACATGCATGTCTCTCCAACAATGCTTATCCTTGTCGTCCACCTAACATAACATTTCTCTCCAACTATGTTGTTTCTTATTTTTCCATCCAGCATAACATTTCTCTCTAGTTATGTTGAATCTGTTGGCACCAATAGTACTTAGTTGGCATTGAGGTCAACCTTGTAGCATTTGTTTGGTCCATTGCAGGTATTTTTCTATCGTTTTAGGTGGTTTGAAATGTGTTATTTAGTGTGAAGATGTAGTGTTAAGAGTGTAAACGAAAAACCATGGGAAATTTTCAGTGCTTTCTAGATGGTATTTGATGTGAGAGCTTAAATAATTAATTAATTATTATTTTATTTGATATGGTCATTACTAGTTATGGAATGTAATTAATGAGCTAATTTGGACTAATTTGGTGAGGAAAAGATATAGCATAAATATGATATGCTAGTGTGGGAGATTAGTTTTTGTTGTTATGCATAATGAAGCTAAAATTTTACCTATAACAATGATCAATGTTTAGGTGAAGTTATAGACATTGAGTCCATCATTGTAGATGTTATCCTGATTTTTTTTACACTACAATTGATGGTTTTAATGTGTGATCAAGAGATGGTTTTTGCTATAGATATATGTTGTGGATTTATGGAGTAGATATTGTGCCACAGAGAGAGTTTCTTTGATGATAGGGGTCCAATCTGAGAATGTATGAAATCATGGCCTTGAGAGATTAACAAGGTTAAGGCCTTAGGCAGGTGGTCGCTTTCCAAGACAGGGGTAGTGGATCCTTGCTAGTGGTGGTCAGCTAAATTTTTAAAGGGGTAGTGGCTCCTTGCTAGTGGTGGCTAGCTAAATTATTTTAGGGGTAGTGGCTCCTTACCAGTGCTTGCAAACAAAAATATGTAAAATAGATTTGAATATTTGATAAAATATTCATATCAGTGTAACAACATCAAGGTGGCTTTTATTTCTTCAGGGTTTCCACTCAAAATACTTGTGTCTCCTTGTGCATGATTTTATTGATGTTTACTATTGCATTTATGTGTTTATTTTGAGTTTGAATTATTTAAATATATAATTTTATGTTGGGCCATTGATCATTAATATTTTGGAAAAAAAGATTAAAATTTTTATAAACCCTATCACTATTGATTCAACCGCCCCTCTAAGTAGTGATTTTATTCCAACAAGTGGTGTCAGAGTAGGTGCCTTTTATTGCAGCTTAATCATTGGATGGTTCATCTAGGCAAATCATTTGTATTAAAGTTCTCCATTGCTTAGTCTTTAAAATTTCAAGGATTAAAAGATAAGGTGAAATCAAAAATATATTCTCATGGATCTGAAGTTTAGAAGTTGGTGATAAATTTTTATCCAGGTAAACACCCATCAAACCAAGCCTAACAATGAAATGCATAGGCTAGGTGTGCAATGTATGATAATCTTCACAATTTGGAAATTGAGAAAATCACGGATATCAATATTGAAAAGAAGATCTGGGATAGGATGCATGCACTAAATGTAGAAGGAATCTGTATCGATGGTGGAAAAAAGGAGAGACCAAATGAAGATCAAGCTAATATTAGCTTATATCTTTCTGAAATAGAAAAAAATTCTTCAGAAAACAGAGATCTAAAAAATCCTCTTCAAATACTTGAAGATAGAGAGGATTATTACAAGAAATAAATTTATGATTTGAAAACCTATCTGGACGAGGAAACGAGAGTTGAAGAGCGAATGAGGAAGAAATATGAAGAGAGAGAAATACAATGTGAATATTAATTAGAGGTTGAGGCAATTTCCGCAGGAAGCAAGATAGGAAATAGAATATTTGGTTCGGAGGTAGTTACAGTCAAATCCAAAAATTGTGGACAACAATAAAAGAAAAGAAGTGCAAAGGGTTTGTCAAGACTCTTCCCTCCTCAAGATCAAAAATATCAAAGGAAAAATGTGTTCAGGTACAAAAATTATTTTCATGGCTTCTATTATCCTTGTGAAGCTTTTGGTCATAAAGCCACTAATTGTAGATATTTTGTAAAATGAATCTTGAGTACATATTTTGGTAAGTATAGGTATTTCCCTCTATTTCTTTGTCACATAAATTGTTATAAATATGACAACTATGGCCACAAAGGACAAAAATGTAGGTTTAGATCTCATCATTAGTTTAACCAAGAAAAGGATCCCAATTCATAAAGGATAAGAGGCAAACTAATAAATACCAATATTACATGAACACCTTCACTACAGTCTGTCAAAGAAGCTACCCAAGGAAATGTAAAAGAATTTGGAGAAGAAAACAGGAGCTGGAAAAAGGTGAAAATATCATAGATCAAACCATTAAAGTTTGGAGAGAAAATATAAAACAAGTGGCTTCAAATAAAAATTAAAGCCAACACAACCTTACGAGGAGCATGTAGTAGAATGTGCATGAGCTCAGTGGGAGAACCCCCAAGAAATGATATTTTTTCTCATATTCTTACTACTTCAAATTTGATTGTAGTTTTGAAATATCATTGTTCATGTGACTTTCTCTCTGTGTGGTTCAAATTGATGCTTGAAATGAAGTTATGATCTCTATTTGAAAATTCTTCTCTGACCCCATGTGTGAGTTTGCAGAGCCCTGATATGTTTTAAAATTATTTAGCAAACATGACAATGTCACTTTGATAGGTGTTAGAGGTGATACCGATATGGTTTTATGTTGTTGGCATTTAAAAGTATTCTCATACCAAGGAAGCACAAGTTTTATCTCTATGCACTGGTCCATGTGATGGGAAGTTAAATTATAAAAAACGAAAAAAAACCTTGTTCTTATGGTTACTCATGGACCGATATGATCAAAATGTAGTGGATATTTCCAATCAATATGGTCATGTAACATAATGATGGTTGTACTACTCACTTGATTCAATTACCAGATGTATAAGAAATTTGTGAACATGGTCATTATGTTTTGGTTTCTTCAAGATTACATTAGAAAAATGATCACTTGTAGAATGACTTGGCATCAAGATCATTGGCATCTCAGCTCAACATTGTTCCAACAACATTGTTGGTACTTATCAATGCAAGTATTCTATTACACTACAATGATGAAATGAGGGATATCCTGAAAGAATTGAAGAACTTGAGGATTAACCCAGTCCTTATTACCATTGATCCATTGCATTATACTCCTTTACAATTGCGTGTCTATCTCAAATAATTTCTTACAAAAACAATGGGGTTGATTGGACCTATAAATGCAGATAACACTAGAGTTGAAGGTGTTTTTGTTTTGGACTAGAATGAGTTGAGGCAAAATTTAAATTGTAGTCGTTCAAATTCATGGAAAGGTTAAATGTAATTAGTCTTCATAGAGAATAGAATGTCTTTAATGTTTTATTTAGTCATGATAGTTTATTTGGTCACAAAATTGATGTCTGAATGATTTTATTAATCCAGTCTTAGTGTTAATGGTTGAACTGGAAAATTGATTTGATTTTAAGATAGTGCTTTGCGTTGTTCTCCTTGATTTAATCTGATTTAACATCTTGAGCTGGTTTAAACAAATGCATTGACTTGGCCCAAAAGCATGTTTATATGGTCCTCAAAATTAATGTGAATGCATTAGTGGTTGAAGTTATTGGTGATTTGGCCATTGTATGCGTTTATGTAGTGGATTGAATTAATTTTGTTTCATGAACATGTTGGGAAAGATTGATTAATTCTCTTTGATATGAATCATCATGAGGTCGGTTGGAATATCCATGGTATATTCTAATGTTTAGATAAGAGAATAGGAGAGGTGTTTACTTGAACAAGATTGGAGTCAAGTTGTAGAAAAACTAGAATAGATACTCATGATGAAGGCTTGGAGAGATAGAAGAGTAAGGACGTGTTAGGGAGGAAGGGAATTTAGAAAAATGAGATGCCATTTTTCATTCTTTTCTCAACAAACTTATTCATGAATACCTATAGATCTACCACAAGTTAACTTTTGTGTATCACCTAGAGTTTAATTTGATACAAAATAACCAAAATTTATAGAAAAGGAAGTAGAAATTGCATAAGGTTTGGAGATGGGGTCAAAATACAAAGGAACCTATTTGGAAATCATCCTTCAATCCAGAATTATTAACAAGTCAGAAGTTCCAATGGTATGAGATATTTTCAAACCCTAAATCACAAACAATATAAGGAGACAATTTCCTTATTTGAAGACTTTGTTGTTTTTATACTTGATTCAAAAACCAATTTCAAGCAAAATAAGGCCACATTTTGATGCAGGAGCATCCAATCAGGGAGGCGATAGATGGAAAATTTGTTAAAATTAAATTCACTTTTAGTTTAATTTTATTTTATGTTTAAAAGAAGGCTATCACAGCCAATGTTTTCCTTTAATTTGAACGGTAATTAGATTAGAAATTAGTTTTAAATAAGTTAGGAAACAAACTACCAGAAACTGGAATGTAACTACATTGTAACTATAGGTAGTTCCTCAACAGAATGAGGTTACCAACAACTTAAATAGGCAACCCAAATAAAAAGGTGGGGTTGCTGCCATCCAGAAGAAAAGAGACCAGAGAGTGTAGCTTTGAAATATATTTTTAAAAAGTAAATTGAAGCTTACAGGTATCCATTATTGTTTTCCATAAATGACAAGAATTATGTACTGTGCATAGAAATTAATGACATAAATGAATGATTGTTAATCAAATTGTGCATCAAGATGAAGGAGCCAAACACAAAAAAAGAAACCATCCAAGTATCACAAAAGCATGCTATTTATTTAATAGTGAAAATTTACAATATACATAGATGTGTGTAAACATTTGCCAAAGTCCACGCTAGCACAAAAAGATAGCATTCTATAACCCCACGCAGGTCCGAGGCACAGAGCCTTCAGAAAGCATCCATAATAGTCCTCATAAAATTAACACAAGCCAAGGAGGGTTGCACACAACCCAGAGCAAACTGAACTAAGCAGAGACCAAAGCATTACCAATAGCGAGAGATGGGATACATAAACTTTTTCCCAAATTCACAAACAAAAGTTTTGGCAGAGGACACGGTGCATAGGAGGCCACCTATTCATAGACCAACTAAGATCTAGAATAGACAAAGGCATAGCCTAACTGCTACCAAAAAAAATATATATGACCGCATAGCGTAAACAGGAAGGGCCCTAGCCAGCTTGCGTAAAGTTGGACCAGAAGGATGAAGACCCTAGCATTTTCGCCAAAGACCAAACCCTTACAACCACCGTGATGAGGGCCAAGTACCTGCATAGACAAACAATGAATTAGTGAGGCAGCATAACCATAAGCCCATGATAAAGAACAAAGATGGTAGGATGAATACCCACAGTGGATACCTAAAGAGGAGGTCAGGCTTCATAGCCGAGCCGTAAAACTGAGACCAACAGAGCATAGCCAACGACATCAGAGCCAAGGAAAGCCGAGACACAACATAGTTTAACCAATAGCTACAGGGCCAGCAAATACCAAGACCCAACAGAGCATAAACCACAGCCACAGAGCCACAAGACCACCGTCTGATCACCAAGAGAAAAGTTGTCAACGAAAGTAAAAGGAAATGGAGAATTGAAACCGAAGCAAAGGAATTACCTCGAGTAGAAGTCGTCAAGCCATCATTGGGAGAGTCAGGCAGAGGGCCTAGTAAAACAATGTAATCACTAAAACAGTTAAAAATAGTGTCGTCAACCTAGTAAAATCAAATATCCATGAACAAATACAAAGAAGCCAAGGCGTACCTAGGGCAACCACAGAGCCCAAATCCTCCTCGAAAAACCATGCAAGAAGCAACCACCAGGTCCGACGAAACACCATCACACAGTTAACAAAACGACAAGAGGATCAGAGCTGAAGAAGGACCCAGAAGACAGTGAGAGGCAGAGAACCATCCTTTCCTTGTAGAATGAACCAAGTAAGAATGCAAGGGAGTAGAACCAAAATCAGTGGAAACATAACCAACTAAACCATAACAGACCACACCATAGAGCTGTGTCACACCGACCAAGACCACCTCGCGACGGAGGAGAATTAATTGCCCATTAAAACCTTACCTAAAACCCCAAGCAAATACAAGTGCGGGAGAAGTTGAACGCAAGCAACCTCCACATAGGCTTGCCACCTCGGCGTCTTGGGGATTGTCACCAAATTTTGGTATCAGAGCAAGTTATTTCCTTAAGGAAAAAAAATATGGAAGTAGGAAGAAGATGTCGAGGTAGAGCTATTCGAAGAGTATCTGATGAAGGATTGCATGAAGAAATGAGGATCCTAAGTGCCAGATTGGAAGTAGTAGAAGCAGGGAGGCGTAGGGATCCAAAAGGTGGTGATGACAGTGAAGAAGAAGTTGCAGCTATGATGGATGGATCCGATGAGGAAGGGCCAGAGATAAAATTATTGAGGTTTGTTTTGTTAGCAAGCAGCAAACTAAAGCCAGAGATTTCGAACTATGATGATAGTTTATCTACAGAAGTATTTTTGGATTGGATTAGCGAGTTGGATAAATACTTCAAATGTGAAGAAATTAGTGAGGATAAGAAGGTCAAGTTTGCAGCCACCAAACTGAAGGGACATGCAGCACTGTGGTGGGACAGTTTGTAGGTAGAAAGAAGAAGGTCAAATAAGTCACCAATTAAAAAATGGAACAGGATGATCGCCAAGATGAAAAGTAAGTTTTTATCTAAGGACTATCAGATTGTTCTATATAGACAGGTACAGAACCTGAAACAAATGACAATGACTATGAAGGAATATACAGAAGAATTCTATAGAGTGAATCTGTGAGGGGGTTATGTCGAAGATACCCTAGAAAAGACAGTGAGGTTTGTGAATGGATTACGAATGGAGATACTGGATGAGATTAGTATTCTCTCCCCCAAGTCCATAGAGGAAGCCCAACAAAGTGATTTAGAAGTAGAAGAGAAGATCACCAGGAAGCAGAATGCCAGAAGAGGATGCGGAACTGGTTGAGGAAGAGGATAGTCTTTTGGCGGAGGCAAAGCTGCCAACAAGAATGAAGAAGGCAACAGTTCAAAAACTGCAGGACCAACTGATAAAGAAGGTAACACTAGAGGAGGAAGGCCTTACCAGCGAGGAAGAGGTAATGGCAAAGGCAGAGGAAATGCTTATCAGTGTTACAAGTGTCACAAGTGGGGACACTGGTCTTTTGAATCTCCTGAAAGTGATGAAGCAGGACAAAGAGGAGCATATGTTGCTCAACCGGAGGAAGCTGAGGCACCACCTCAAGAAGTGGAGAACATGCCTGAGACAGGAGAGGCCTTGGTGTTGAACAAGGTATTGTTGAAACCAGCTAAAGAATTAGCTGAGCAGACATAGTGGAAAGCATTGTTCCGAACTGTGTGTAAATCACATGGGAAATGTTGTAAATTGATTATTGATAGCAGAAGCACTAACAACCTGGTAGCCACTGAAATCGTAGAGAAACTGGGTTTAAAAATATTGAATCACCCAACCCCATACTGGGTGTCTTGGTTAGAAAAAATACATCAACTGCTAGTTGATTAGCATCGCGAAGTGGAGTTTCATATTGGTAGTTATAAGGATAAGGTAACTTTTGATATTATGCCAATGTATGTGTGCCATGTATTGCTGGATAGACCATGGTAGTATGACAGGAAAGTAGTCCACGAAGGGAAGACAAACTATTATAAGTTTCTGAAAGATGGGATCAAGCATACATTGGTACCCATGAAAGAGGAGGATACAACAGAAAACAATGGAAAAAAAGCGTTATTGTTAGGAGGAAAAGAGTTCCTACAGCAGATTGGAGATGATGAAATAAATTTTGCAATTGTGTGAAGGCCTAGAGTAGTGTTAATCCACACTAATATTACTGATATGCTAAAGGAGTTTAGCGACATTGTAGTGGGTGATTTACCGGATAAATTACCTCCAAGAAGGAGCATTAGTCACCATATTGATTTCATTCTAGGAGCTAGTTTACCAAACAAAGCTTCTTACCAAATGAGTCCAAAGGAGAATGAGGAGATCAGGCAGCATGTATAGGAGTTGTTGGAAAAATGATTGATTCGAGAGAGTTTAAGTCCTTGTGCAGTTCCAACAGTCTTAGCTCCCAAGAAAGGAGAAAAGTGGCGGATGTGTACTGATTCTTGAGCAATAAATAAGAATACCATCAGGTACAGGTTTCCCTTACCAGGGATGGATGATATGATGGATTGTTTGAGTGGAGCAGCGTATTTTTCAAAGATTGATTTAAAAAGCGGCTATCGTCATATTTGAATTTGAAAGGAGACGAGTGGAAGATCGCTTTCAAGACCAATGAAGGCCTATATGAATGGCTGGTCATGCCATTTATATTGAGTAACCCACCCAACACATTCATGCGCTTGATAAACGTGATGCTGAAGGAACATATTGGAGAATTTACGATTATGTATTTAGATGATATCTTTATTTTCAGTAAGACAAGGGAAGAAAATTTCTGACACGTCAGGTGTGTCTTGGAAAAATTGCAACAGAATAAGCTGTTATTAAATTTGCAAAAGTGTACATTTTTTAAAAAGGAGTTAATTTATTTGGGGTTCATGATTTCATAAAACGAATTAAAGATGGATCTGAAAAAGGTTGCAGCCATAGTTAGCTAGCCATCCCCCAAGAGTTTATTTGAAGTACAGAGTTTTCATGGGTTGGAAAGTTTTTATTGGAAATTTATAAAATATTTTAGTGGGATTTGTGTACCCATGGTGGATACCGTAAAAAGAGAAAATCAACCTTTACATTGGACAAAGTGGGCTGAAAAGAGTTTTCAACTGCTGAAAAAGAAGATCACCGAAAGACCCATTTTGAGGTTACCAAATTTCAACAAACTTTTTCAAGTTCATTGCGATGCCAGTGGGAAAGCCATTGGAGCAGTACTCAACCAAGAGGAAAAACCAGTGGCCTATTTAAATGAGAAGTTGAATAAGAGTAGAAAGAAATATATGTCCTATGACAAGGAGTTTTATGCAGTGGTACAAGCACTAAACATTGGAGAGATTACTTAGTGGGAAATGAATTTGTTATGTTTTCGGTAATTCCGCTTTGCAATATTTCATGCAACAACATAAGCTGAACCATAAACATGCGAAGTGGGTGGAATAACTCCAGAGTTTTACATTTGTGCTGAAATACATCAGTGGATAAGCCAGCAAAGTGGCAGATGTGTTTAGCAGGAGGAGTTTGATTTTACAAGAAAGCAGAGTGCAAGTGTTAGGCTTTGAGCATCTCAGGGATTTGTATGAAACAGATGCAAACTTTGAGGAAGCATACGAAGCTTTCCAGAATCTGCTATTGAGGGAAAAAAATTTGTGGCTAGACTATAATATATGGGAAGGATTGTTGTTTAGGGGAGGATAGTTATGTATCCCAGAATGTTCAATGAGGGAAAACTTAATTCAGGAGAAGCATAGTGGGGGTCTAGCTAGACATTTTGGCATAGACAAGACTTTGGACCAAGTAAGTCACTTCTATTATTGGCTGAAGATGCAGTGAGACGTATAGAGATATGTGGCTAGATGTAAGATGTGTCAACTAGAAAAGGGACACAGTCAAAATATGACATTCTATACGCCCCTACCTATTCTAGACAGACCATGGGACTCAGTCAGTTTAGACTTTGTCTTAGGCGTTCCAAGGACATAGAAGGGGTACGATTCAATCATGGTAGTAGTGGATCGCTTTACTAATATGGCACATTTTATTCCCTGTAAAAAGCCCAACGATGCCATGCATGTAGCCCACTTGTTCTTCATAGAAATTATCAGACTACATGGCTTGCCAAAGTCTATTATTTCAGACAGGGACGTGAAGATCATGGGTCATTTTTGGCGAAATTTGTGGAAGAAGTTAGATAATAAATTAAATTCCAGCTCAGCTTATCATTCACAGACCGATGGGAAAACTAAGGTAGTGAACCGAAGTCTGGGGAAGTTGTTATGTAGTCTAGTTGGTGAAAATTCACGACAGTGGGATCGCATACTCGCACAAGAAGAGTTCACATATAATGATTCACCCAACAGGAGTACAAGCCAAATTCCTTTCCAGATCCTATATGGAATGCACCCCTGTGGTGTGCACGAGTTGCGGGATTTGGGTCGGTTGGAATGAAGGAGTGCTGATGGTGAAGATTTCACAAAGGTGACCAATGAACTTCATGAATAGGTGAAAACCAAATTGCAGGACAACAGCCAAATATATAAACAGAAGGTAGACTTAAAATGACGGAAAGTGAAATTCAATGTTGAAGACCTGGTATTGGCACATCTACGGAAAAAGAGGTTTTCTGAAGGGGAATATAACAAGCTCAAACTGAAAAATGAGGTCCTTGCCAGATATTGCGAAATTTCTCTGCCAACACATATGAACTGCAACTAACCCAAATTATTGGGATCTCGTCCATTTTCAGTCGCAAACCTGTACCCTTAAATTATAGTTAATGTGGAGGAAATTTCAACAAAATACACACAAGGCACCCGGGGAGAAGGAGAGACAGAGACATGGGTCAGACAGATGCCCCCAGCCAAGCCTCTAGAGATCGAACAAATATTGGATACTCAGGTAGCTAGGCAGACACGATGGGAGGAGTACTTACAGTACCTGGTTAAATGGAAGAATTGTCTAATTGAGGATAGTTCTTGGTTGGATGCCGGACAGATTCAAAGCACCAGGTATTTGATTAAAGAGCTCATGGACAGGAGCTATGAGATTTCATTCACCCCGGTAGCCTGATGCAAAATCATCCAATTAGGGAGGCGACAGCTGGACAAGCTATTAAAATTAAATTCACTTTTAGTTTAACTTTATTTAATGTTTAAAATAAGGTTGTCACAGCCAATGTTTTCCTTTAATTTGAACAGTAGTTAGATTAGAAATTAGTTTTAAATAAGTTAGGAAACAAACTACCAGAAACTGGAATTTAACTACATTGTAACTGTAGGTAGTTCCTCTACAGAATGAGGCTACCAGCAACTTAAATAGGCAACCCAAATACAAAGGCGGGGTTGCTTCCATCCGGAAGAAAAGAGACAAGAGTGTAACTCTGAAATATATTTTTAAAAAGTAAATTGAAGCTTACAGGTATCCATTATTATTTTCCATAAATGACAAGAATTATGTACTGTGCATAGAAATTAATGACAAAATTGAATGACTGTTAATCAAATTTTGCATCAAAGTGAAGGAGCCAAACACAGCTGAAGGAACCATCCAGGTATTTCATAAAATCACGCTATTGATTTAACAGTGAAAATTTACAATATACACATATGTGTATAAACATTTGTTAAAGTCCATGATAGCTCAAAAAGATAGCATTTTGTAACCCCACGGAGATTTGAGACACAGAGCCTTCAAAAACCATCCATAATAGTCCTCATACAATTGACAAAGGCCAAGGAGGGTTCCACACAACCCAGAGACCGAAGCATTACCAACAGCCAGAGATGGGATACATAAACTTTTTCCTAAATTTATAAACAAAATTTATAGTAGAGGACACAGTGCATAGGAGGCCACCTATCGATAGATCAACTAAGACCGAGAACAGACAAAGGCATAGCCTAACTACTACCAAGAAAATATATATGACCGCATAACTTAAACAGGAAGGACCCTACCTAGTTTGTGTAAACCCGGACTAGAAGGACAAAGACCCCAACATTTTCCCCAAAGACCAAACCCTTGCAATGACTGTGATGAGGGTTGATTACCTGCACAGGAAAACAGAAAATTAGTGATCCAGCATAACAATAAACCCATGATAAAGAGCAAAGAGAGGATAGGATGAATAACCACAGTAGATACTTGAAGAGGATGTCGGGCTCCATAGCCGAGCTGCAAAACTGAGACCAACAGAGCATAGCCAACGACACCAGAGCTAAGGAAAGCCGAGACACAACAGAGCGCAACTAATGGCTAGATGGTTAGAAAATACTGAGACCCAACAGAGCATAAACCATGGCCACAGAGCCACAAGACCACCGTCTTCTCACCAGGAGCAAAGCTATCAGCGAAAGTCAAAGGAAATGGAGAATTGAAACCGGAGCAGAGGAATTAACTCAAGTAGAATTCATCAAGCCATCATCGGGGGAGTCGGGCAGAAGGCCTGCTAAAACAATGCAACCATTGAAACAATTAAAAACAGTGCCATCAACCTGCTAAAATCAAATATTCATGAACAAATACAAAAAAGCCAAGGCATACCCAGGGTGACCACAGAGCACAAAACCTCCTCGAAAAACCATGCAAGAAGCAACCCCTAGGTCTAGCAAAACACCATCGCACAGTTAACAAAATGATAGAGGATCAGAGCCGAAGAAGGACCCAGAAGATAGTGGGAGGTAGAGCACCATCCTTTCCTTGTAGAACGAACCAGGTAAGAATGCAAGGGAGCATAACCAAAACCGACAGAAACATAACCAACTCAACCACAATAGACCATGGCACAGAGTTGTTTCACACAGACCGAGACCACTTCGGGATGGAGGAGAATTAATTGCCCAATAAAACCTTACCTAAAACCCCAAGCAAATACGAGTGCGGGAAAAGTTGAAAGCAGGCCCACTGCCATGTAGGCTTGCCACCTCGGCATCTCGAGGATTGTCACGACATTTTCTAGAAGGAAGACATGAAGTGACAAAAATATTAGTGCCATATTATTAGGTTGGTGACAAAGTTTATTATGGAGTTTGGGTAGAGATCGAATAATAGGGGTTTGATGACTTAAAATTAAATGCTAGTTCTGCGTTGAATACCTTGTGCATATGGTAGCTGACAAATCTTGTGTACTATTGGAAAGGTAATGCAATGGAATTAGAAGTAGAATGATAGTGAACATTGATTATGGGTTGTTGTGTGAGTTACCAATGCATGTATGCGCATGGAACAAATAATATAGAGATCTTTGTATCAAGTGAAATTGACAGAGGGTTATGATAGAATTTCTAGCAATGGTAAGTCAAGTGCACCATTGGTTGGAAGTAGTAGAAGCTATGGTTTCAATGTTGTTAACTCCTTGATTTTAGGTTCTACTTTATATGAATGTATTACGACAACATGTAGACCAAATGTTGAACTATGGCATTTTGAGTGTAGTTTTAATGGTATTAAATTTCACCGAGATGTATAGGATTTTGAATTAAAAAGAACCTACCCATAGTTCCCTAAAATAATAATAAGTTGCCACTCGACCAAGGTACAATAAAGAGATAAGTGCTTGACTCTCCTCAACAATAGGTAGGAAACACACTCCACCCTCAAACATGAGACAACAATTTAATAATAGTTAGTGCAGCTCATCAAGGAAGAAGGAAGACACCTTCACACCATTTTTCCATTTGTGAAAGCTAATTTGACATTATTGGCAATAAAAATGTTGGTGTATATAAAAAACTAGCCAAAGCATAATCTTTGACAATGTATTTTATAAAGGAGATCAATAGTTCGAGCTGCGAAAATAAACTACAAAAGTTTAGAAGACTTCATGTTTTGATAGAATGTGGAGAACAAAATTATAAGACAGAATTCTTCATAATATGATGGTTATACACATTTCAAGGTGTAGATATTGCTAAGTATACAGAGATTATGACTATGAGATATATTCATAGTAGCAATATGATTTTCCTACAATTCAATTTGATTTGGTGATTGTTCCAATGTGTGTACTAGTGCATATAGGTTGAAGTTTTTCTTATACATGCCTATACATTTATTATGAACATTTTGTGTTTTGTGCGATGAGATTTAGCAATATTGGTGTGATTTTATCAAATGAGTGAGTAATTGTGGTGTTGGATCACTATATCTATGCTTGTTAGAGTTAACACTACATGTGTAGAGAAAGAACGATGGTAACCTAAATTCTTAAATTATGATTCATTGTTGGTTGGTGTGTTGGTAGTCTTCTCTTACAACAGAGATGAGTTGTTGATTGCAGAGAAGTTGATGGTGTCGTTGCTTTATATTTCATATTATTGACATTTTGTTTTGAAGGGTCCTGATTTGATTATTATTGTTATAGTGGCATAATATTGTTTGTGGTAGATTTATATTGCTAAGTAAATTGGTTGGTGAGAGATACATGCATGTTGTTGTGAGAGAGAGAGAGCTAATTATAAGGTGTTATATTGGTGATGTGTGTTTATTTTATGAGAGGTTGACTCTCCAACATATATAATGAAATGGATTGACCCCATTTTTTGATACAGTGTGATTTGAAAAGTAAATATGTACCTGTGCGCATGATAAAAGGAGTGATTCGAGTTGGATAATGATTAAAAAAACAGGTGACGATTAAGAGGTTGGAGAGCCTACGAATTTATAACAATATACTTGAAGAGAAGAATGATTGGAATGAGACATATGGTTGGTTTTTTTATTACAGTAACAAAACTTAGTGTGGCTATAGTTTTCATGTTATAGTGTGTTATGAAACCAGCTCAAAAAAAGATAGGAAAGATAGATCAACGCCTTAAAATTCAGCCTCTTCGAGGGGGCAACCACCTTTACATTACATAAATGAACAATTCTTGGATGATACAAATGAAAAGACCTCCTTTCTATATATAGGAGTCTAAGGGGTCATAACGTAATCAGAGCCGACATAACAATAATAATGTAAGGGCACAATAATAACAATAGTGGGCTTCTATGGGGCACAATAGTAACAATATGGGCACTACATGGGTACATCAATATAATAAGTGGGTTGTACCAATAACAATAAGGGGTTACACTAGTAGTATAGGGGCCTAACATGCCCCTCTCCTTCAAAAAGTGTTGTCCTCAATGCTTGA
The DNA here is from genome assembly GCA_000404065.3 of Pinus taeda. Classification (NCBI taxonomy): domain Eukaryota; kingdom Viridiplantae; phylum Streptophyta; class Pinopsida; order Pinales; family Pinaceae; genus Pinus; species Pinus taeda. Next base: position 7,292 of record APFE031592731.1, on the reverse strand, counting down.
GTAGTTCTTGATGCTTCTGTATAAAATTCTTGTCCTCCCATGTGGAATCTTAAGTTGGTAAGTTCTTCCACCTGATGAGATACTCTGAATTTGATTGATTTCATACTGTCAAGTTCTTGTTTCTGTGACTGCTCCCGTTCCAATATGATTTTTCCTTCCTCTTCAATTTTTGGCAATATTTTTGAATTGGGATCTTTTGCAACTTTTGAATAAGTGGCCATACTTCTTTGTCCTTCTTCCATTCATCCCTTGCTTCATTTATCCAATCTGGTTGGATAATAGAAATAGCATAAAACAATGCTTCCACATCCTCATCCTTGAAGAGTCTCCCCATTCTGTAAGGTCGCCATTTTTTAAGAGCATGTAGTATTTCCAACATTTCCTTCTCATAAATAGCATGCTTGAGATGTAGCAATAAAAATACCCAATCACTGACATCAAAACATTTTTCACTACAATGTTGATCTACCTGTTGTTTTTTTTTCTTTTTCACCGAAGTGGCGTTATCCTTTAAAAGTTGGAGAGCTTGTTGTTGATGTTCGATGTGATTTTTCACTGCTTGAACCTTTTTCTTCTTGATATTTCCTTCTATCTCTAGAGTTTGAGGAGTGGTAATTTCTTCCAATCCTTTACAAGATATGGTCAAATTCATTTCTTGATTCTCAATGTGATCTTTCACTTCTTGCACCTTTTTCTTCTTGATATGTCCTTCTATCTTGAGAGTTTGAGGAGTGGTAATTCTTGCCAATGCTTTACAAGATATGGTCTAATTCATTTCTTCTTTCTCTGGGGTGGGGTCCTGGAGTATATCCTCTTCTTTTGATGATTCTTGATCCTTTTCCTCCTCCTCTTCATATTCTATGTAAAATAATTTCTTCTCAGCACACTTATGACCTTTAGTGCATTTTCTATCACAATTGTAACAAAGCCCTTTTTCTCTTTTTTCTTCCAATTGTTGTGGTGTAACCCTTGTAGGTTGTGGACAGCTAGGAGAAGCAACACTTCCATCTTTATAGTTGTGAGGGGTATGCTTCCTGGTTTCTATAATTTTACTTTCCACTATGTCACAAAGCCCTTTTACTCTTTCCAATTGCTGTGGTGTTGCTCTAAAGAAGGTGTTGCTCTTTGTATCCTCATAATGTGCTATCATTTCCTCCATGAAAATTGACCATGCAACAAGTCATTTACGAGAACAAAGCCCTTCATACCATAAAAATTGATCTGGTTCTAAATATGAAGATGCAATACATACCTTTTGTAACAGTGATACACCATTTAGATCAAAATATTGCTCCATCTGAAGTATCCAATTTACCGGATCCTTGCCATCAAACTTCCTCATCTCGGTTTTTCTTGATTTTAGGAGCTCAATCTTGAAAGAACTGTAACTCTGTACTTTCGGATCTTTAAGTTTTGAAATTGCAACCTGTAGTAGCCCTCTACATCCTCTTTCCAATGCCACTAGTTTGATACAAATTTGATTCTCCAAGAAAGAGTTATGCACAATCTCCCAAGATGACCTGATTATAGACCTTTCCAGAAGAGAAAACTTGTATGAAGTGCCACATGTCACTATTTCGACCTTTGGCTCTGAAAAATATATACAAGAAACTACAATCTGTCCTCTTTCTGTAGCTTCTTATGAAATTTTAATCCGATGCTGAGAGAGAAAGTTATGACGAGTTTCCCCAGGTCACTTGTTTGGAATGTAATTCAAGAGTCTGCAAAAAGACCAACTTCCTCAGATCGTATCGCCGCAAATATAGCACGAAAAGCTCTGAAATTTGGACCTGAGGTTCAGCGCGATTTCTTCTCCTAGGTTTTGTTTTTAGCTTCTGAAACATCACAGAAAAAAAGTTATATTGAAAATGCCATGATGACCTATTTGGAGCAGCAAAACCCTAGAATCCAAAGCTCTGATACCAAATGTTTTGAAACCAGCTCAAAAAAAGATATAAAAGATAGATCAACACCTTAGAATTCAGCCTCTTTGAGGGGGCAACCTCCTTTACATTACATAAATGAACAATTCTTGGATGATACAAATGAAAAGACCTCCTTTCTATATATAGGAGTCTAAGGGGTCATAACATAATCAGAGCTGACATAACAATAATAATGTAAGGGCGCAATAATAACAATTGTGGGCTTCTATGGGGCACAATAGTAAAAATATGGGCACTACATGGGTACATCAATATAATAATTGGGTTGTATTAATAACAATGAGGGGTTACACTAGTAGTATAGGGGCCTAACATAATGACTGGTAACTGAGTTGACATTGCAAGAGAGATTAGTCTTAGGTGTTTGTACATTATAATTCCCTTGATGTGGAGGTGCTAATATTCTCGTATGCTTATCTTGTGGTGAAAATACTTGGTATGCTAATATTTGAATTTCTTTTTGCTCCTAGTTGACATGTATTGTCCATTGCACATGTATTGCTCATGTGATAAGCCATGTAATGAATGGTTAATGTATGTAGTGATGACGCTAGATAGCCTTGTAATGTATATGTATTATCATGATATCTGGGCATGTCTTGATATGCTTTGAGTTTAGTTGAGAGCATGCTACTATTATTATATTGTCATGGGAGTTATGTGTGGTAGAGTTGGTTGAATCTTGATGGCAGTCTTTCTCCTTGGAATCTTGGATAATTCTGAAAGGTTAGAATTGTGACCATTGTCACTTTCCTCTTTTATATCCACAAATTGGAATCACCCACTTTAATAGTTTTTTTCAGACAACCTAGAAGCCAAAATACTCGTGTTGTTTGCCATATTATTTTCAAGAGAAATGAAACATTTATTTAATATTATAAAATTTGTTTACATAAGTCAATTAAACCTAGTCCGCCTCTCAAATCCAACATTTCCACTTCAATATTTATAGGTAAATATTAAATAATAAAGTCTAAAAAATAAATTTCACCAAGGGTATTACATCTTCCTCAGTGTTTCCACTTCTTTCATCACTTCCGAAAAAGTGAAGGAAATGCTTCTCGCATTTTCTCTTTCATTTCCTAGTTAGCATCGTTAGCATTGATGTTCTTTCATTTCACATTAACTTGGGTTTTGAGTCGATTATGAAGTGAAATTTCCCTCTTGTCTAAAATTCGCAGAGGTTTGACCTGGAAATCACCTTTTGATTTGACTTTAACCACATTCTACTCAATAACATGAGTGGGATCATGAACATATTTGTTCAGAAGTGATACATGGAATACATTTTGTACTTTAATGTGGGTTGATAATGCTATTTTCTAGGCCACTAGTCCTACTTTGGCTATTATTTCAAATGGTCCACAGAACTTGCATGTTAATTTAGCACAAGTTCCCAATATCAATGTACTAATTCTTAGTTTGAGTTTGATATAGACATGTTTGCCCACATAAATTATTTGTGAGTTATTTTTTGATCTGGATAAATTTTTTGTATATCCTGAATTCTCTTTAAATTCTTCCTTACCTTTCTATCCATCTATTCCATCTCTTTCAAAAGATCAGATACCAAAACTAGTTTATCCTCTGGTTGACTCCATTACGTACATGTGAAGCATATCTTCGAGAATTTAGCTGGTTAATTTTTTTTGTCCATTCATTTTAGGATGGTAGGTAATGTTGAAATTCAATTTCTTACCAATTCTTGCAAAAAGTGCTTTCCAAAAAATTGAGTTAAATTTTGCATCTCTGTCAAACATGACTATTTTTTGGTACCCCATGTAGACTAAGAATATCCTTCATGAAAATTTGAAATATAGGAGCAAATTTGTATGTTGATTTAACTAATATTAAATCGGTTTCTTTGCTCAATTTATTAACTACAACCATGATTGAATAATGTTTTCATCTAGTTCTAGGTAACCCTATAATAAAATCTAAAGATATGATTTCCCATTTCCTCTTAGGAATAGATAGGGGGTTTAATAATCTAATAGGATGTTGTTGTTCCACTTTAACATTTTGGCATTTCAGACACTTGCTAAATATTCAAGTACCTCTCCTTTCATTCCTGACCAATAAAATTACTTTCTAAGTATTGTAATAACTTTTTTGTATCTTGGATAAGCTAAAGAAGGCTTTTTATGATTCTTATCTATGATCAATTCCTTGAGTTTATGCAGATTAGAAATGTAAATTCTATTTTTTAATGTTAACAAGGCATTCTTACTCAATGCTTATTCTATTTATTTTGTTTGGTTAGTTACATTTATCAAATTTTCCTATATTTGTCTATACATCTAATGCTCTAAAGTTGTTGTTTCGATTTTCTCAATAAAATCTATTTTAACACTACTTAGATAGATTCCACAAACTTTATTTAAACTTGTTTTTAATGCATATACAATTTTAATTTCATTTCCTTTGATATGTTTGATTTCAAAATCAAACTCACTTAGGAAACTCATCCACCTTGCCTACCTTGCAATTAAATTTGACTGGCTGAAAAAAATATTTTAGGATGATACGATCAGTAATTAATGTAAAGTTATTGCCTAACAAAGGATGATGCCACATTTTAAAATCATTAATTACCACATCCAACTCTAAATCATACACATCATAATTCTTCTCATGTTCTTTCAATTCCTAGATTCATAGGTTATCAACCTATCACATGGTTATCTTGCATCAACGCCCCACCTAATTCTTCTAAGTAAGCATATGTGCACACAATGTAGTATTTATTAGGATCAACAATTTTGTGTATAGGAGCTATGATTAATAGATGTTTTAGGTGATCAAAAATTTCTTGGCACTTTTGAGTCCAAACAAATTTAACTCATTTTTTGATGTAGAAATATTATAGGATAGGCCAGCTTAGAGAAACTTTCAACGAACCTAGGATAATAGCATGTGATCCCCATAAAGGATATGTTGTTTGCTACATATTTAGGGGTATTATAATTAATTATTTATTTGAGCTATTTAGGGTCCACTGCAATTCCTTCTTGGGAAATTAAATGTCCTTAATCTTGAATATGTTCTTGATAAAACTCATGCTTACTAAATTTTGCATAAAGTTGATGTTCTCTAACTGTTTGTTCCATTATTCTCAAGTGTTGTTCATGCTTTTCTGGTGTCTTGGAATAAACCAAGATATGATGAATGAAAATCAATACCAACTTATCTAAGTACTAATAAAAAACATTATTCATCAAACACATAAAAGTGTTTGTGTCATTTATTAGTCAAAAACGAAGTACAACAAACTCTTAATGGCCATATCTATCTCTAATGTAGTTTTATGTATGTCGTCATCTTTAATTCTGAGTTCGTTATAACTAGATCTCAAATAAATCTTGGAAAATTCAGTGTTTCCCCTTACCTAATTAAACTGACCATAAATTCTAGGTGATGGGTATTTTCTTTTGATTGTCATGTTATTTAGTTGTCTATAGTCAATACATAATCTAAAAGTACGATATTTATTCCTCACAAAAAATACTAGTGCTCCTCAAGGTGAGACACTTGGGTTAATATATTCCTTATCCAACATTTCCTACAATTAAATTTTCAACTCCATCAACTAGGGTACACTCATTGTATAAGGTTCCCCTGACACCAGTGTGGCCCCAAGTACTATTTCAATCGTAAAATCGATATATATTTTGGGTGGTAACCCAATAATTTCATCTAGAAAAAAATCCTTGAATACCTACACTACAACCAAGTTATCTAAAGCCTTTTGATTAGTTTCATGTGTTAAGTCTTCCAGCTATACTGCAAACTATTTAAAACCCTTTATTCTATATATTTTTAATTGTAAATTTGATATTTGTCTAGTTGAGATGGATCTATGCATACATCTGATAACTTCATCCATGGTATTAGGGTTCTCATACTCAATTTTATCTTTGAGTGAGTGTTTCCGGGAAAACTAGTGTCTTTTCGATCTTCTAGTCCCACTAAGATGGGTAGCTATATTAGAAACACACAATTCAAAGTGCTTCAAGATTTCCTTTATGTATGATAGATAAGAGAGAAGCAAAGAGCACCAACCTGTATCTTCCACTTGGCTCCTTGCTTGTTTCCTCTCTCCCTTGACAGAGCTTGCCACTCTTCTCCTACTTGTCCCACTTTAGAGAATATCTATAGAGGCAAAGCAACAACACACCATCAAAGCATTGAGATCTATGATATCATAAATAATGCAGAATCATAAATACATTAACCATACAATTGCATCCACAAATAACAAGATTTACAAATACACAATTATATGGAGGAAAACTCAAAGAACTTTATTGATAGTAGAAGTAGAAGAGAGGATTACAACCAAACTGTCTAATCCATCATCATCCTCCCAGCATGAAAGCCCTCTTAACCTCATGAAAAGCAAGATCACCCAACAATACAATGTTTTTCTCGAAGAGAAACCAACAGCACTTCCTTACAAGTTACAAAATTCCAGCCTTTAGATTTCTCAGATGAGGGATCCATATATAGATATTTGGAGAGGGGTGAGTTAGCTTCTGGGTTTTTGATTAGTGTCATTTCACTAATAGTTCTTAGTTCCACTTGGACACTTCATGATCTCTTACTCATCCCTGGGCGAATTCAGAGAGGCAAGTGTCATATGAGAAGTTTCTAGAAGATTCTCTAGGTTTCCACTTAGCAAACTATGTCTGCCATTTGTCTACTCTCGCCCATCGCACCCCACAGAAGGCTCTTTCAGTATGCATCACACTTGGCTAGTGTAGCAGCCAGTATTCATTGCACCATAAGCATGGAGAAGTCTGTATGGTCCAGTTTTAGCCAGTTCTGAGTGGTTTTTCAGGTAGAACTTCTGGGAAATGATGTTTTCAGTTGACCATGATCCTTTAGGGTGTGAAACAACACTTTTAGGGGTTTAAGAGCCCTTGGTTTATCAACATATGTGATTGGGGTTGCAGTGCCCAAATATGTCTATAAAAGTTGCCCCCTAAAGCATGAGGTCGTAAATCTTCTGATGTTGGGTGAAATGCTTTATCATGAGGATCCAAGGTTTTTCGAACTGGAAGGTGACTTGTATAAAATACAATACAATACATTATCTTCACATTATTTTCATGATCTAGCTTAGGCGAGCATTCTCATGCTTGGCCTTATAAATTTATTTTCATGTACATAGGAGAGATAATCGTCCACTGTTGCAGACTGGTTGTCATGCGGAAAGAGTTATATTTGCGGACAAATCTAACCTCCCTAGGAGTCTAAGACTCTCTAGTGACAAACAAACCAAACAAGAGCTATCCTTCTCTAAATACACATTATTCTACGAGAATTCAAATGTTTTCGATCTTG
>APFE031592723.1:177985-195526 GCA_000404065.3 Pinus taeda | reverse complement strand
CCATTGTCATATCTGATTGGCAACTGAAAATGAGTTAAAAACGAGGTAGCTAACTGACTAAAATCATAAAAAGTGGCTCGCGGTAATTCAATATACCATTTGGCTGCATGACCAATTAGAGTGCGTTGAAAAAGATGTAAATGAATAGAATCATCTGAAATGGAGTTGGACGCACACCAGAGATGATAAGTCATCACATGGTTTGACGGGTCTTCTCCTGGTTTACCTTTGAATTTAGGAATATCACTGGGCAACTTATGCGGCATTGGCGGCCAATATGGAAGATAGTTAATTGGATCGTTTGTGAGGTGCGTCAATTCAGGCAAGTCCAAAGTTGCGATGAATGGTAACTGACGATTAGGGTCCCTGAAACCTGGGGTCTGCAAACTAGCCCCAGGAGGAGGATATCGAGGATAACTAGGAATGGGAATCATATTCGGGATATTTTGACCTCCTGGAAAACCAGGATTAACCGGACCATACTGGGGTTGCTGAGGTTGTTGATACGTATACCCAGGGTACGGTTGATACTGATAGGTTGGTTGCTGTGCAGCAGGACCGTATTGATACTGTCCTTGGTACGAAGGTTGATTAAATTGAGGTTGAGAAGTAACAACCGTACTTCCTACAGGCATCTAGACCAAAGTTTGGACCGTATATCCAGACTGAGGTAAAGAGGTCTGAGGAGTAGATACAGGAACAGTAGAAACCGGAGCTGCCGATACTCCAGAAGAAGGTGGGGTAGATGGAGTAGATGTTGCAGTAGTTGCAGCAGACATTTGAGATGGAGTACGAGGCGTACTTGGTCCAGACTGAGAAACTACAGAAGGTGCAGCAGTTTGAACAGTATGCTGGACGGGTTGCTGAGATGGACCAGCAACGAAGGGTTGTCCAGTTTGAGATGGCGACTGCATGTTCGGTTGCAAGACCTGCTGGGATTGAGATGGATCCCACACCAAATTTGTTCCGGGTTATGGACCTTGAGGATATTGAGGACCATAACCGAGTTGAGGGTAGGGTTGATAGTATGATTGACCAGAAGGCAGTTGGTAACCTTGAGATGGGTACTGACCTTGGGGTTGATAACCCTGAGGCACATACTGATACTGGGGTTGACCTTGAGGTACATGTTGATATTGAGGTTGATTTTGGTGTGCATATTGATACTGAGGTTGACCTTGGGGTACATACTGATACTGAGGTTGACCTTGGGGTACATATTGAGTCTGGGGTTGACCTTGAGGAACGTACTGTCCCGTGGGTATGTACTGTCCTTGAGGTTGTCCCCGGGCGCAAAATGAGTACCTTGAGGTTGCCCCTGAGGCATATACTGGGTACCCTGAGGTTTCCCCCCGGGTACATACTGAGTACCTTGAGGTTGCCCCCTAGGCGGTAACTGGCCACCTTGAGGTTGAGAACCTGACATCATTAGAATATCTTCTGCACTCAACGGTTTAGTACCACTACTTCCAGTTAACAACTTCTGTTCGATAGGTTGAGGAGATGCTCCCAAAAAAGTACCAGCGATGGACTGATACCCAGCGGGAACAGAAGGACCCCCGTACAAAAAGGCTTCCGGAGATTGAGAATACATGGATGACGGACTAGACATATTCAATGCAGGATAATGATCTCTAGGTGAAGGGTGATAAAAAATACGAGGTGGTGAAAAACTAAGTTCCGGATTTTCCAAAAGATTGGTCAGTGAACGGTACTAAGTAGTGCTCCTAGGTGGACTATAAAAAATCGATTCACGCTCCCTAAGTTCTAAGATAGGTCGATTGTCTGGAAAAGGAAAGCTTTCTTCAATGTCCGAAATAGCAATCTCTTCGATTGCTATGAGTCCAGCAGGAAGATCTTGGGTAATTACGGTTTCTACCCTAGGAGAACTAGGACCACTAGGAGTCGGAGAAACAAATTCTGATACGGGAGTAGCAGCAACTTCAGATTCGGGTTCAGATACTTCAGGTTCTTCACCTATATCACTAGTAGATGCAATACTACCAGTAACTTCTGAAATTACTAACGGTTGAGAATCAAAATATTCTACCAAAGAAGGTTCTCCTTCTTCAGGTGACCCACTTCTACCGCTACTCGGAGATACGAGGACTTTCAAGCCTTCAAGCTGGGTCGGTATGTCTTCAGGAGGTTGACCCCGAAGTCTACGGGATGTCCTCAGTAACTCAGCCACATTAACAAACTCAGGGGATAGGCCCCGAAGTCTACGAGAATGCCTCGGTAATTCAGCCATAGTTAAAGACTTTTAACTACTTCACACGAAAACAAAGTAAAATCTCAATGAAAACCACCTAAAGTCTCTAAAGAACCAAACAAATTGAATCACACGCCTAAAGAATCTAAGAGATCAAACACACACAAACAGTAACTTTCCGGACTGAAAACACTAGTTGGTGATGAAATCCAACATCGCAGAGTTCGATACGGAAATAGCGGTTGGAACAGTTACCCTGGCAACATGCTTAATGAACAGACTGGCACAAGTTTCTCCACTTAACCGTCTCGAGTGAAGAGAACCCCCCAGAAAATACAAGTGAGTCTAGCTGACGTCTGCTCCAGGTACAGTGGGATCTTCCCGCCACCGTCACCTTAGGAAGAATCCTAGAGAATATGGTCACTAAGGTTACCAACAGAAACAAATATACCTGGGGGAACAGTCTACGATCCGATAGGCATGCAAGGGCAGAGTAGCAAGCTCAATCCCCTTGAAGGCTCCTCGAAATAAACCGAGGTTTACCAACAAGTGACCCCAGGCTCCTCGACAATAATCCAAGGTTTACCGTTTCTAATACGTGAATATCTGGCGTCGTTCCCAATGAGGAAGTATTGATTCCCACACTGGTTCGGACACGATTGCGTGCTTCTCCTTTAAGAGGAGCTTTCCCAGAGCATAGATGCAACAATTGGATTTCTCCTACAGCAAGATAAAGCTACTTGTTTGTTTTACTATCTTGAGAGTTAATTACTCCCTACTCCAAGATACTAGCCTAAGCTATGTTGGTGTATTAGAGCCCTAGAAACAAAAAATTTGCTAGATTGATTTTATTTTAAGCGTGATTTTTATTGGTTTTTGATTAAGTCATGAGGTGATGGAGATGAAACTTGTGATGTAAAGACTCGACTCAAAATCACTACAAAAATGCACTTAAGATGATTAAACGATCTTTTCTCTTCAATGAATTTCTAGCTAGGAAAGAGTTGGAAAATGCAAATACTTGAAAACACAAATCTTTCTTAACAATCAAATCAAAAGAAGAGTATTCGTTCCAATGCACTCAAAACGAGACAACTAATTATTTTCACAAGAATTCCCTTTTTCATTCAAACACTCAAATGCTACCAAGACAAACATTTTCAAAAGAGATCTTTCATATTTTTAAAAAACATTCAAAATTATAACTAAAGCAAATCTTTGAAAAAACTATTGAATAAAGCAAACTTAAGATCTACAAACTATGAAAACCTATTTGAAGTAAAAGCTCACAAAAATTATTTTTGAGGATGTTTTACTTGGCTATAAGCAAACCAAGGATCAATTTGTCCAGAATCACAAATAAGTCAAGAACAACCAATTTTGTTTTCCTTTTGAAAATGAAAATCAAAACTTTCAATCACAAGCTTTTCGAAGTTTTGTAAAGAGAAAAACTCAAAGTGGATCCTCAACAAGGGGAGATTTTATAAATGGTTAGACTCATAAGAAGGTTGATAGACATTAAAGTTATCTTGAATCGCTACAGCTCTAAGATAGTGCCATACACAACAAATCGAAAAACAAACCCAACAAGCAAAACTCCTAGGAATTTCACCTAAAACCCTAATGCTAATGAAATTAAACCAAGGAAAGATTTCAACTAGTCACATGTAGGTATGGGCAGAGGATAACCACTACAAAACAAGATAAAACTAATTTAAAGATTAAAATTCAAAATTTCAAAATTTTAGTAGGGTACGTAGGTTCAGAGTTTAAAAAGGTGCGTGTACGCTCTGTGCACAAAGTAAAAGTGCGTACAAGTACGCACTGTGATACACGCGCAGACTGCGGACTTCGACTAAAGTAATGAAAAATAAAAAAACAAACCTAAATCCAACAAGTCTACCCAACGCCACACACAACAGGCCAAAAACAGAAACAAAAAGGCAAGTCTCTCAAGTCAAAGAAAAACGAGGAAAACAATCAAGTCCCCAGCGGAGTCGCCATTTTGTCACGCGGAATGAGTCAATGTTGCGGACAAGATAGACCTTCCTAGAATCTAATGAAGAGCTAATGACAAGAAAACCAACCAGACACTATCTTTCTCTAAATGTGCTTTATAAATAATGGCAAACAAATGTGTCTAAGGCCTACCTCATGTCCAACGCAAGTTTGGAGATGCCTTTGCTCCTTTGATCCAAGTAAATTCCTTTGTCACAAACCTGCAAACACAAACAAGGCAAACGATTAAATAGCACCTGAATAACCAGTATTATAAACATATTTAACATGAAAGTCAAGGAGTCCATGAAACAAATAACATGAGATACTTGTTGAGAAAAATGAGCTTGATTGTATTAATTCAAAAGAGAAGAACCTTACAACCTTTGCCTTGAAGCTGTACAAGCTCCTCCCAGGGTCCAAGAAGAAGTCTCCTCTACTTTGACAAGCTTCACTCACTCCCTAATGAAGCCAAAAAGGTATGTGATCTCTCCTCTTAAGCTCAAATAGGAAGTCTTGATTTCACTAGCATTTGCCCTCAAAAGTTCAGCTTCTAACCTCCCAAGCCACTGACCCAATGCCTCAATTTATAGTGCAATGGAGATTAGTTACCAGGTCCTCCTTCAAAGGGATAGAATCCTCCTTCTAAGGGATAGCTCCTCTTAAGAAGGGATTAGTTCCTCCTCTTATGGGATGCATGAACCACTTGGAGCGAACAATCCACGTAACAAATCCTTCTAGAAAACTCTAGAATTAACCCAAAGTGAGTTTTTTAACATAAAAATTGCGCCTTTGGACTTTCACAGGGGTACGCACCCTCCCCTTTACATACATAGCGTATAAGTACGCAGATATCTTGAACAAAAGGTGCGGGCCCGTAGGAAAAAGTGAGAGAAAGTGCGGAACCAGAGTTACATTGCTTTTTTGATGTCTTTCTTTCATTTCTAAAGCTTGTTTTGAAGAGTTGAGGTTTGAGACTTGCTTAGGAAACTGGCATAGGTAGTGATAGACCCATATCGACTGCAAATAATCAAGGTGACGATATTTTTGTGTAACAGATTGCCCCCTAAAGTGCGAAGTCTGTATTATATGAGGATTTTTTCATTTATCCCACAACAAGAGTATCCCACAACATACAACAACGGATCTGAAAGCATAACATGATGAGTTATGACAACAAGTACATCACATGAAAGATTCTGCATAACATGAAGCAAGGAAGCATGAAAACATGTAATAAAGAAGATCCTACATCAACATCAATCAAGGATCTGTACAACATAATGCAGAAAGAAGAAGTAGATGAACACATCATATACCTCACAACCAAGGGCCATCTAAAGAAGTGGATGTCACACTACTAAAGTTGCTCAGACCATTGCTCTCAAGGATTTGGTCTCATGAAAATGGCTGCTCGCACAAGAATGTGGACATCTGCATTGGCACTTGGAAAAGTGACTAGAAGAAGAAATGAGAGAATAAGAAATCTGAAGGCACCATCAGATTTGTGGCATCGAGTAGTGCTGAATTGACTGTCCAAAATCTGAATTCTGAGAAGTTGATAATTATGGGCTCAAGGAATCTTCTAGATTCCCCCAAGATTCCTCAAAGATTTTGTTCCATGGATGGATTGTAAATCTACAACTCAGATGGCGAATCTGATCTCTCCATTACGATCCCTGCGGAAAACCATGAAAAACAAGTATAAACTTGACTATATTATGAAATGTCAAAATTTTACCTCCTTGGGAAAATTTCATGGCTCGTGGTTCCACTCCCTGTCTTTTCTGAAATCATGGTTCCACATGCATTCTGGAAATGAATGGAAAATTTAGACCTCCGATGAAGAAATGTATAGCACCATTGTGTTCGTGGCGATGAGAGGTGTAAAAACAATATAAAATTTGTCAAATTTTGACAAAGTGAAAATTCTACCTTCCTAAAAAATTCATGGTTTTTGCATTAAAATATTAATTAATTCACTGCCTTGAAATCCATGCCTACAGTCTCTCTCCTACTCAAACTGTGTTCAGAGGTAAAAATGATTGTTTTAATAGGGAAACCTTGGGCGAATTCACCAAGGTAAAGTGGTTGGCGCATTGGTAAAGGAGGCATATGGTTAAGGAGAGGTCGGAGGAGAAAATCCCGCCTTCTCCGCATATAACCTTTTACAACCATAAATGTGTTTGAAATAGGGATCAGGTTCGTTTGGGTGGCCCACCCCTTAAACCTCGCACTTAACACATATATCGACATATATATTTATACATATATCAGCGTGCATTAGTCGCAATAGGCAGTTGGCAAGGATCAACGCCAATTAAATCGGTGGGATATAAGGGGTTTTGCCGATATCGTTATCGGCAATGTTATCAATCAGCAATCGGTAGTTGGTATCGGTGATTAACTTGGGCTCCAATCGTGTTTATCGGCGTGATTCCATGGATTTCAGCGATATATGATATATGGCTTCGGGGTGTGGGCTAGGTCCACCGCCGATGACCCACGCCTGCCCCTTAATACAGAGTTCTATCAGATATATGGGTGCAACAGATTGTGGAGGGTTCAGTGGAGGTTATGGCCGCCGATCCCAATATAAATATATATATGTTTATGAGTTGCAATAAGGTTGTGCGAGGGTTATGGCCGTCGGCCTTAAAATATATATGCAGATGCGATTTTGTAATAAGGTTGTTCAAAGGGTTCGGTGGGGTTTGTTGCTGCCGATCCTGAAACCATGTGTGTGATTATTTTTATATAGTTATTTTTAATAACTATATTGAATCATTTCGTTATATGGTTATTTATTAACCATTAAAAAATGATTTTGTCTCTTATGCAGGTTTAGGAGACAAATGAGAGAATGCCAAGTGTCAAAGGCTGATGGGCTACCATGTGTCTCCCACCTGCTTACTGGGATGCCATGTGGCACACTGTGGGCGCCACTTTCTCATGTCATGTCAAACTTTGAAGAGCTCTATCTTTCACATACAAGCTCATTTTGACAAACCGTTCACACCATCACAATCAAGACGATGAGGTCCTCTATCTGGTCCTGGTTTGAGCATAATCCAAACACTTTTATTTTTGAGCCATCTTTGTCCTGTATGTCTCTTTGGAGCCACCTGGATCAATCCAACAACTTCTGGAGTTCTTCTTTAACTATGTCTCTGAGGGTTGGGTTCATTATCTTTTGAGGTTGGCGCATTGGATTTCATCCTTCCTTTATGTAAATGTGGTGAGTACACACCAAAGGATGCACTCCCTTCATTTCCTTATAACTACAGGCAAAGGAATCCAAATGCTCTCTTAGCATGTCGCATAACTCCCTCTCCCGATCTGCAGAGAGAAAGGGGTTGATTTTGAATGTTTTAGGTGGAACAAATTCTATCATCTTGACATAAGTAGGACTTGATTCAGCTAGGCATAATTAGTCCAAGGGTTGTATTCAACTTTCTTTACTAACTCATCAAGGGACATGGTGTTAGGGGGTTGAATCTGGAGGATTTGATCAATCATGTCATCTTCAGCATCGAGGGTACATATGTGGCATGGTAAGTCATGCTTTATAGACGGTTGAGCATGGGGGTACAAGACACTTTGTTTGGACAAATGCCCATTTTTAAAGGTCATATTCCCAGCCCTGCAAATTATGTAAGCATCAACAATGGCTAGCCATGGCCTTCCAAGGATGAGAGGATAACCATTGAACTTGGTCTTAGGTTGGAGAACTAAGAAGTCAGTAGGGTATTCCCAGGAATCAACGAAGACCATCACATGCTCAACAACTCCCTTAGGAGCTACAATGGATTTGTCTACAAGTTGCAAGACTGTTGTGGTCTTCCTTAATGATCCTTGGACATTCAGTTTAAGCATAGTCTCCTTAGTCATCACATTGATAACATCCCTAAGATCAATCAGGTTATGGGGGGAAATGATACCATCAATGTGCACATCAACCATAGGACTTACAGGTTCTAGATACTTTGGGCAAATCACTCTCCCCAACATTAAGTCAGACAGCTGTCCAACGAGATTAATAGTAGGGTTGTCTTTCTTTCTCCTCCCATGATGTTTGAAGCATTTCGCCTTGATTAACTTGTTGTATATGGGGACATACTTGATAGCTTGGAGGAGTGATATTTTAAGACACAAGTTTTTCAATTCACTTGGAATTTCAATCTCTTCTGGAGTGTGCTGGCTAGGATTTATTAGTCTCTCAAGAAAAAGAGGTGGATTGGCTTGCGGAATACTCTCTTCTTTTTCCTTTTCAAGCTCCTTAGGTGGAGATGGAGGTTGTTTATCTAGAACCACTCTTCTAGACTTGAGGTTTATTTCTTGAATTTCCACAACATAGGCAAGGTAGGATTTATCTCCACTATAAACTTGTTCTTCTTGCTTGTTGTTCAGGTTTGGATTTAGATGAGCAGGCATATGAGGTTGCTTAGGTGGAGCAGGGTGAAGGAGTTTTGGTTGAGATGGAGGTGGAGGTAATAAGGCTAGAGATTGGTTGTATGGGAGTCTCCATCCCTGTGATGGTGTATTCCGTTGAGGTTGTAGGGGAGCATATTGATTGGTAGGTTAGAAATGGTATTGAGGTGCATAAGACTAGGGAGAAGGTGTGGAACATGAAGGATGAGCAGGAGGACACCAAGGAGGAATGGATGCATTCTGGTTGGGGTTTTATTATGAATAGGATGCCCCTTGCATGCCCCGTTGGTATGGTCGAGGTCCTTGAGGCCTCTTTTGGTTAATATAGTAGAGTTGTTTAGTCACACCTTCAGTTCCTTGATACACAACTTTCAATCTGAGAAGAGAAAGTCACTTGTCTATGGAGTGGTTTTCCACACAGACCAAACAAATCTCTATAATATTTAATGGACATTCATTTCTCTCCTAGTGCATCTAGGGAAAAATATATGTAAGGCTCTTTCTGCTTCCAACTGCTTCCTCTTGATCTACATGGTGTCTATTTGTAGAGCAAGGGTATGCAACATCACACTCTTAAATTCTTCAAACATGTTCCCAATTTCACTTTTGATGGATGTGTTGGAGGAGGATGAACTCGCCAAAACTTGACTAGTCCTACCCTTCTTTTTGGCTGTCGTAGAATGATTTCTGGAAACTATCTTGATATCAGCATAAGATAACTAGTAGATGTACCCTCCCAACAACATGTTAAAGGTTTCTAGGATATCTTCCATGATCCCTCTAAGAAGGACTAACTTGAGTGATTCAGGGTCAATGGTGCATCTGGCCCTTTTATAGCTGAGTTGGAACCTTTCCTCATAATCTTCCAAGGATTCATGAAGTCCCATGGTCATTCTAAAGGTTTCCTCTTTAGTGTGTTTGGACCTACAATAATCCTTGTACTTGTTGTTGAAGGCTTGTTTCATTTGAGCCCAGGTAGTCATGTTGTCCCTAGGTAAACCCATGATCCAATGCAAGACTAAATCCTTAAGGGTGGATAGGAACAACTTCAACATCTGGTCGTCAAAAGTATAATCATAAGTTCTGCAAATGATGTCAAACCCAAATAAAAAGGTATTAGGGTCCTCTGAGGTTAAGCCATGGAAGTGAGGAAGGGTAGAGGGGATTATGTTTTTCATCCTAGCATCTCCATTAGTTTCTCTAATGGGAAAAGCACCCTCAGTTATGTTTTCAGCTGCATTTATGTTTTCAATCCCATTTCTATTTTCAGCCATGGTGTAGGTTTGTGGAATGGTTTCTTCTTCTTCTTCCCCAATAGGCTCCTAAAAGATCTATGGTTGTTTGCCTAATGCATCCTCTAGATGACAGCCATCGAAGAAGAGGGAAGGTTGATTGTTTGATAGCGTGGGGGTATTTGGCAAAAAATTTCCTAAGTTGTTTGTACTCCTACGAGGCATGAAAGAAATTTATTTTTTTTCTTTTATGGTTTTTTTAGAATTACTTGCAAAATGGTAAGAAAGAAAAAATTCCAACTGTTTGTTGAATGGAACTACTTTCTTAATGGAAAGAAAGCTGAAATTGCAACTATTTTATGAAGGAACTACTTGTAGAATAGAAAGAAATCATAAATTGCAACTATCTATTGAATGTGTCATCACTCAGGTTGTTCCCTTTGACTCCTAAGGGAATACAATCGAGGCAACCACAAACCAAGCTTTCGAATGCAGGTCCTAGCTTACCAGCAGTCAAAGAGGGCTCTCTCTTTAGGTTTTAGCTTTGTTTAAGGGATGATTTTGTTGGCATTATGATGCATGTGTTGTACTTGATGGCAACCCTCTCATAGAAGATCATCTCACTTGTATACATTCAGATGAATCTACAGAATAGATATCAGATGTGACAGAGTGCATGGGATACTGGACAGCAAAAAGGGATCAGATGACTAAGCTTTGCCATCAAGTCCAAAGGGGGAGATTGTTGGAATTATGGCTAAAGTATTGTCCTTGATGGCAACCCATACAGGTGATAGATCACAGTACTTCAAGTCAGTGGCAGAGATTGATGATCAGCTCTCAAATATTGAAGAAAATAAGGGGTACGCAGGTACACCTTACAGAAGTAGCGTACATGCAGGTCTGTCTTACATAAAGTGCATACATACCCACAGTTATCCCATTCATGAGGTGCGTACCCCCAGTTCACTTACTTCAAGGCAGAGAAGCGCATTCACATGGGGTTTCTTATGTTTGGCTCGTGGTATTTAGCCCATCGTTCTTGATTCTATGGTTTTGGCCCGTGGTATTGTTTTATATTATTATTATTATTGAGCCCCATGATCCATGATTTTAGGAAGAGCTAGCCTATATAAAAGCAAAGGAGATCATTTGGCTTGAGTATGCTTTTGGGTTGAATATCTTAAGAAGCTAGATCTGAAATTCTAGTGATAGGTTATGAGAGATAGCTAGATCTAAATCAAGGAGAAACATGAGAACTACAAGTTCGATCTACTAATGGGTTGATATCTCCTCGACGCATGTTCAGATCTGTAGATCTGACAGTTTGGGTTATTCTTGAAGTCTTGAAATTATTTATATCTGCAGGTATGCAAGTACAATGAAAGAAAAGTGCGGAGATACGCAGGCACAGAAGCGCTGCAGGTGCGCAGATACGCAATCCCAGAAGCGCTACAGATGCGAAGGGGCACACGCAGTTCATTGGACATAGAGCGCATGTACGCAGGAAGTTTGTGAGGCAGAGTGCGCACGTACACAGGGAAGAAGTTGGAAACAGTGTGTACTTATACTCAGCTGTTATATGGGTGAAGCTGCATACTTCTCATGAAATCTACTTAGCTATCCATGTTTATCATTGTTGTGTTCTGGGTTTTGAAGTGATGTCTGATTTCTGGTATTAAGTTCTGATAAGAGCAGTGATTGATTAAATGTTTATACATTGATGGATGAATGGATCAGGTTCTTAATGACTCATCTTTATGTAATCTGATGGACTAGATCTGGTTGATGACTCACTTGTATATGTATTGATCTAGTGCTTGGGTAATTCAGAAGATTGTTTATGAGCTTCAATGTTGTTGTTGGGTCTAGTATGAAAATTGGATGAAACGTGGCCTTTCAGATTATGTGTTGTGCTTCAGTGTATCCAGTATGAAAATTGATGAAACGTGGTACCTGGAGGAGAGAAGATTGTAGGCCGGCGCCTACGTACTAGTACTTAAGCTAGTACAAAAGCAAAGGGGAATCTTTTGTAGCAGGTAGCAGCCTGCGTACTAGTAAATGGATCGGCTAGTACAAGAGCAAAGGGGGTTGTAGCTCCCGTACTGGTATAAGACTGCACCAGTACAAATATTGTAAAAGGATTTTCTTATTAAGAAGAAGATTGAGATGACTTGCAGCAGGTGGTTTTCTCCCGCATTGGGTTTCCACCTTATATCATGGTGTTCATGTGTGTGCCTTATGTGTGATGATCTATTCTATGTTACTGCATCTGTTAACTGATAATATGGTTGATAATGTTCTAATGCACTCATTGAAGATCAATTAACTTAATCATAAGAAGTTGTGGAAGTAGCATATATGAATCAGAGTTTGGAAATGAAAAAAAGTTTTATTAATGTGATAATACTGATTCACCCCCCCTCTCAATATTATTTCCAACACTACATACATTGAAGATGTTGTTGCTACAGGTGGTTGGATAGCTTCTATAGGTGTTGCATATGCTTGTACATGTGTTGGAAGCATTGGATATGTTTCTACATGTGTTGAGATGTTGATACATGTGTTGGAGATGCTTCCATAGGTGTTGTAGACTATTTGACGGATTGATGCTACTGCTACAGGTGTTGGAGGTGTTTGGACATTTTGTTATTGATGCTTGAGGAGATGGAGGTGTTCATCTTGACGAGGAGTTTGGAAGAATAGGGTCTACATATCAATGACTTGTTGCAAAGGTTCTTGGCCTATGTCATCAGTTGTAGACTTGTCACAAAGGCTTGGTGAAGTGTTGTAGAGGTGAGAATGGCTTGCTGAGGTCTTTCTAATGGTGGTCAACCTATAGAAGAAGTTTGGAAAAATTATGGGTTGATTTGACTGCATTTCTTCCATCCCTTGCCATAGTTGCAGAGATGCAAGCTTGTGGGAGCATCTGAGAGGCTCTTGTCACTGGAAGAGAGGCCTTTTCATGCGACTGAAGGGCTCTAGTTGAGATCAACTAGTGTTGTGCCTATGATTGTGGCCTAACATATCCTTTTCTATGCATTCCTCATGCACATTGGGTGTTTATTTGTTTCTATGACTTTTCTTGTTCGAGACTCATTGTATAACTGTCAAAAAAAGATTAATGAGCCTCTAGAATGTGACTAACATTGAAAATTTTCCTTATGAAGTGGAGTTAGTAGCTTAATCAAGTCAATGAGCTAAATTCAGATAAAATAAAGCATATGAATAGAGTTTGTGGGGCTCAACAGTTCTTGGTAATTATTGAGTTCCCAGTTCATCCATATATTGGAGGAAGCTCAATGATAGTATGGTTGATTCTCTTGATCTGTTGAGTGAGTGAGAGATTGGAGGATTGTGTGCAAGATGTGTGAGGGTTATATGATGTAGTTTTTCAGAGGCAGTTTGTAGGTGTTTTAGCTAGCATTTTGAATAGAGAATGAGGATATGAATAAGAGATTGATTGTAGATCTTCTCAATGTTTGGTAGTAGCTTGTTTATTCACTAGTTTCTATTGGTCATGTGTAACAATTATTTGTGAGCATACTTGTTATTGTGGAGAGGTTTTGTTGATGCATTCTATAGATTATTTTATGCAATGATGATGAGATTGTGTTGCAACTTGTGGCATGGATTTGGTTTTTTTTTGTGTGCCTTGATTATAAATTGTTGTAGTGCTCATGTTGAGTAGTTCTCAGTTCTAGTATGAAAATGTATGAAACGAGAACCACATAGAGGAGTGGAGTTGGAGGACTCCGGTGAAATCAATAAAAGTGAGCAGCTTTTTCAGTCCAATGCTAGTTGGATAGTTTGGAAGAAATTGGACAATGCTCATTTGTTGTGGTGGCTTCCAACAGATAGGAGTCTATAGAGTCAATTGATAGTTCAAGAGTAGTCGGGCGAGGATTGTTGGTCATGGTGGCTTCCATCGGATGGTAGTCTATAGATTTGCATGAGAAAGAGGTCTCCATTTGATTATAGCCAACTAAATCTCTATGTAAAATAAATTTCTTATAATAATAAAGATTTGAGAAGCAAAATAACAATAGGTTGTTTTGTTCCTTGGAGAGGGTTTTCCACCAGATATACTTGTGTACCATGTGTTGAATGGTTTTCATGTTTTCAGCTTATTTTTTATGCATTGATCCCTATTTATGTGTTTCAATTTATGAATGGTTAAAGAGTAATAAATTGGAGAAACATTTATAAGTGCCTTCACTAGTATTTCACCCCCCCTCTCTTAGTAGTGATCTAATTTCCAAAAATTTGTATCAGAGCTGGCCTCTCGGTTGTAGCTTTATTGTTGGAGCGTGGATCTAGGATTTTTGGCAGAATTTTTGCAATTTTTTTGAAATGGATTAGCAAGGAATTCCAATTCTCTAGAGAGGTAAATTTGTAAACATGGAAAGTGGAATTAGAAATGTATTTATTGTCTCTTGATGAAAATATTTTGTTATTAGTAGAGTATAGTGTTAAATATGAATTTAATGACAAAGCTAAGGAGATTATTTGCATGTAATTTCAAGGTTCGCTAATTTTTATGTGAGGCATTGTGAAACTGCAAAAGAGATGTTGGACATGTTGTAAAGTTTGTATCTTGGATGAAAATTGCAAATTTTAGAGACGGAGAAAAATGCAAAGGATTAAACACATATTGCAGTGGTAAATCAAGCATCCTCACAAGATGAATATGAAATCCCTACTGATAGTAGTGATGGAACATGCATCAATGTAGAGGTACAACAAGATAATATTAGTAGAAAATATGAAGAGTTATCCAAGATAAGGGTCTTACAAGTAAAGATAAAGAGGATCACAGTTGCTGCAAATTTTTTATGAAAAAGAGTGTACATTTGAGGAAAAATTTTCAAAATTGAAAACCCAGCTGGAAGAAGAAAGAAAATTGGAAATTGGAATGAGGAAGTAGTATAAAGAGCTGGAGGATGAGTGCCAAAAAATGAAAATTGAAGCAACTAATGCAAGAGAGGAATTAGGGAGGATCAGATCCAATGCTCAATCAACAAGAAGAAAATATAAAATTTTTGGAGAAGACAACAATAACATGAATAAGGAGAACTAACAACAAAATCACTAGCCATGCAACAAGCAAAGAAGGTCAAGAAACACAAATAGAGATGGAAAATGTTATAACTGTGGTATATGTGGACATATAGAAGCAATTTTTAGTAGTGGAGAGATCATATATGCTCATCAAAGAAGCAGGCAAAGGAGAAGAAACCTCAAGAATGTATGCAAAGAAGAACACCATCTGTCTGGTATAATAGTCTTTTTATGGTTATTGTTTCTCATGCAATGATTTTGGCCATAGGGATGTTGACTGTAGGGCACATGCAAGGAACATAAATTAGATCAAAAAAATATATCATCCTATTCCTCTATTCCTTGTTCACATAAGATTCTTTGCATGTGACAATATTGGCCATAAGGCCAAGGATTGCAAGCTGCCCATGTGTTATAGGAGATCCAATCATAGAAAGAAGAATATACAAGGCCAACAACATAAGAAGAATGAGGATCAACATTTAAAAGTTTGGAGAAGAAAAGAGCAAGAAGTAACTCCCATAAAAAAATAAGGCCTGCATGGTCTCAAGGGCAGAATATGGTCGCAGTTTGAGTATCATGCAAATCCTTAATTTTTGTAACCATATCTTAAAGTGTTAATGAAGACAAATCTACATTTTTAGAGATGCATATGTTTGATGTCTTAATTTAATTTTTGATCTATTCTTTTTGTTATCATTTTAAACTGACCTCATATGTGTTATTGTTAATCATGGAGCAATTGCATGTTGGGTTCCTATTGACATTCTTGATGTCATGACCACCATGTATTTGTTCCTATGAGCGTTATCTAGGTGTGATTGATCTGAAATCGCTCGTGAATGATCTCAGTTAATTAATGAAGGTATTATAGACTCATGTGATGGGGTGTGTCTATGTTATTTTAAGCAACAGATCAATAAGATTGTGAGATAAACAGAGACTTGAAACAGTAAGAGAAACACAGTAAATAAATATAAAAACACAACAAATTTAATAAGGAGTTCACCCAATCCTCCTGGGCTACATCTCCTAGTCCAGCCTTTAGTGGTGGCCTTTTCTATGGTGTCTTAAAGCAAAGATTTTACAATAAGCAGCTCAATTTGAGTCTCACTTAACAGATGATGATCAGTAGGGTGGTACTTGGATTCCCCAAGCCTCTAGAGTACACAGACTTCCCCTTATTGGATCTCGACCTCAACTAGTCTCCATGGTATGAGTCCAATTTGGTACTCAATACCTGACAACTATACACAGAGGAGTTGCTTGAACCTCTCAAGCCCTCTCTGGAGTTCACAGACTCTTGGACTCTCTCTGTCTCTATCTGCATGATGTTTCCTTTGCTCTGCAAGTCAGCTCTGCTTCTCTGTTCTCTACAATTCACTTCTTTCTCTACCTCTGTTCCCCCCCTGTTCTTTGTCTTTTCATGGCTTAAAGCCAATCTGCTCCCTGAATGTTCGTTTCCTCTTCCCAACTCTCCAGATCACCTACCTCTATCCACTAGAATTCCCTTGCTCTATGTCATCATCACTGTGTAACGGTGCACAGAGAGGTGGCCACTTTCGCCTTACAGACTGAGTGTCAGTTTTCTTTTGAACGGTCATTATTTCCTTTACTCCAGGATTTTCCCATGAAACTGATCCTTTTGCCAGCTCATCGGTCATGCCGGACCTCAAATCTTTATGTACCTTAGTCTATTTTCCTGTCGAATCTAGTCATCCATTGGGTTAATTCTCTACCGTTGATTTGGAGCCTCCAGATCCTATGGTCTCCATCTATATCGCGTGGGTAAGTTGCTCAACCGTTAATCACGCAATGCTAGTAGTTTTCTCTCTCATCCACTAGACACGCGTCGTCCAGTGTATGGCATCGTGCTGAACTCGGCCAAACCCGCTTACCACTTGAAATGCACGTGATATCCTGCGAGTTTTGGGTGTGGGACCCACCTTCTGATGTTTTCCACACGGTTTCCTGTTTTCCTCATGACCGAGTGCTCGGGGCTTTCCTTCTCTGAGGGTTTTTGTCATGTGATACATGATTATGAGAAACTGACTCTGTTTCCGGATCTGGGCTTCTGATTGCCAATTTGTATCCATGCGCGGTCTCCATGGGCCAACGGTCACCACACTTTAACCGAGGGTCCTCGTTGCTTCGTGCATGCTACAATTGCCATTGCCCAGAGGTCATTTTAGATACTTGTTATTCATTAGATTTGATTTGACATAATTATGAAACAATCATGAGAAATGTTTAAGGATCTAATTTGGATCACGACCTTCGCACTGAAAAAGCTTTTGGACCACCAAAAGTTGGCTTTCAGGCATTGACTAAGTGAGGATATAACTGTCTCACTTGTCCAATCTCTATCCATTTTGCACTGCTTGGCTTTGAACCCTTGAGTCCAATCCTAAGGTACTCAACATCTCCCCTATGTGTCGTCCTCACCTTCCTGTCTAGAACTGTGTCTTCTGTCAATTCATTGAGATATTCAGGTAACAGATCATCAATAGAAGGAAATTGAATTTTCTCTTCGAGATCTTCAATTAATGAAGGTTCAAATAGTCTCAAGCTGTCTGCATTAATGCCTGAGTAGATGTGCATGTA